>JACTOM010000055.1:766586-818872 GCA_015832385.1 Elymnias hypermnestra | reverse complement strand
AATATACATATTAACATATTAAATCCGTGCATCTCTCTGGGGCCATTCCTGTCCTACCTAACCTACACATATCTGACAAGGGAAGCTACTCTAAAAGACCTGATAATTCTAATTGTTCTAAACTAAGTGAGGAATTGTGAATTTAATAGATATTGCTTATATTTAACTTTAAAACTATATACTGACACTAAAGTACGTAATGGAGGTGGTAGGTTATTCCAACACTTAGTTGCAACGTATTTAAAGCTACCACGAAACGAAGCAGTGCCATATCTGGGGAAGTTCAGCATAAACGCATGATACCGTGTTGTGTACGCTACATTGTCATGGTGAGCCCAGCGTAATTTATTATATAAATAAGGTGGAACTTTGTATTTAATAATCCCGAATAACAGTGTAGCAAAATGAAGTTGACGTCGATAGTCCATCTTTAACCATCTATGTCGGTTTAAAAATGGAGTAATTCGGTAACGGGCCGCAATATTGAAACAGTACCTCGCACAGGCATTCTGGACTTTCTGTATAATGTTTTTGGAACGAGCATGTAGCCTGGATCCTATCACAACGTCACAGTAATTTAATTTTGAGAGCACTAGAGATTCGCATAACATTATGCGTAACTCCGGTGATATGGAATCTCTGATACGATAAAGGACTTTTAATCGATAAAAACAGTTTCGTACTAGTGTCGCTACATGTTTTTCAAAACGCAATTGCTCGTCCATTAACACTCCCAGATTCCTAGCTTCACTCACACGTTCTAGACTTACATCGTTTATGCTAATTCTACTAAACTACGACTAGCACTTGACCATACCGAAGTTACGGTAGGCGACTCAAATATCTGGATAGCTTATAGAAGATTCTGCCGAGTATCGTTCATTTGCTACAAAGAATTGAAGAGTTCCGTCACTTTGTCATGGATTACATCATCAGAACCTAACCAAACTATCACAAAACAACCCTTGAAGTATATCCTTTCCAATAACAAAAGAATCATCGAAATCGGTTGGTGTCGCGCACATGCTTACGCAAATTTAAGACGTATCCGGTTTTCTCATGGATGCCATCATCAGAACTGGTTTTTAACAAAATGGGACCCTAGGACGAGCACCACCTTTCATTTAAAAAAAATCATCAAGATCGGTCCACCCAGTCCTTGATAACCTCCTCCTTTTTCGAAGTCGGTTAACCAAACCAAAATTAACCAAATTAGACCAACCGCTCGCGAGTATTAGCAAGTCTAATGAACGATTGATTTATTAAATCCTTAATTTGCCCGCGCTTTTTAACATAAATAACCGTCGCGTGCCCCGCATGGACGTTTTTGTGTCCCTTCGGGACCTAAATGTTCATGAAAGACTACCAAATGTTATGATATTTATGTTGCGCTAAACTTTGAGACAGTGAAAAAAGTCCGTCTTGTATTTATAGGCTCATATCTTAAAGTAAGTAGCAGCCCATTAACGTCCCACTGCTGGGCACAGGCCTCTTCACTCCGAGGAGCGAACCCACCCTACTCCATTGCGGATTGGCAGGCATAGTACACAAGTGTACTCTCTATTCCTTCACTCTCATAGTTCGATGTGATGGCAATCCGACACGACCGGAGAGAGATCAGGCGCAAAACCGACGGCTTAACGTGCTCTCCGAGGCATGGGGGTGGATCACACCGCCAACTTCCCAACTTCGGGCAAATATTGAAAAAATCTTAATAGAAAACTCAATATCGATTTAAAATTGGCCCGACCTGGGACTCGAACCCAGGGCCTCATGTCTGTAGTCTAACATGTTAACTACTAGACCAATGAGGCATTATATATAATCATATCTTAAAAAATAAAACTTACCTCAATGGTTTTCATTGTTATTGACATCACTTATATAATCAAAATCACAAATAATCGCTAATAAACGGTTAGTAACGGTCACTTTGTAACTGATTTATTTTGTTTTTTCTATTGTCTGGTGTTATATCTAAGCACATTTTGTTACGACAGTTACCGCGAAGCGAAATGGATAATACGCATAATGACTTAAAGAAAGAGACGCTTACATTTCTGATTGCCCAAGTTGTAACAGAACTATCGTTTCACGTCAACTAGTAGTTGACAGGGGCAGTGTAAACGATGTATATCTCGATAACCATATTAGTATATCAGTGTCACTTATAGAGGTTTTAGACGCTAAATATGACAGTAATTCCTTCGTTAAAATTAATTCGTTATATCTTTTGAATGGAATGTCCGATTTTAATAATTTAAATAGTATTTTAAAGGTATTGAAACGGTCCTTAATATGATAAGGATTATACAGAGGTTTGAATAATATGGTTGGATTATTGTCAGCACTCTTAAAATGAATAAAAGTAGTTATAGTGGCGTAACTACAGTAGTTGGAGATTTGGTATTGTGGACTTTTTTGTAGATATTAATACGTTCTATAATGTTGTAGAACATTTTTTTGTTCTATCATCAATAGTTTGCCCAGCGCACACCATAACAATTATTTTGTGATCAATATTTTCACACTTTGGGTTACATTATTGCATTTTTCTTAAGGATCCCTATTTTTTTTTTGAGAAAGTAATAAAGCCTATGTCGTTCAGAGAAAAGGCAGCTTTCTAATGGTGAAAAAATTTTTGAAATCGGTTCACTGGTTTTTGTGTGAAAACGTTACAAACATACAAAAACACCAAATGTTTCCTCTTTATAATATTAGCTTTGATATGTTATAGTTTTAAAACCAACACAAAAGTAATAAATATAACAAACCAATAAACAAAGAGTGTGTAATAAAATACTTCAATCGGATTGGTTGTTTCAAACGAGAAGTAAAATACTGCGATTCTATTGGTAGATATAAATTTGCGATGTTGTGTCGCTTACGGCCGTCAGCCAATCACAGCGATACAAGGAAAATGACGTCACAACTTGCCGATGACGCTTACGATGCCGCACAGTATTTCATAGATGACTTGAAGGACCCTTGGAAAGAAGGTGGTTAAGAAGAGTTTTTTTTATTTCTGTCAAGTTAACTCTCACCTGATGGTAAGTGATGGTACGTGGCAAATTACCTCTTATGCTTTCTACACAGCATCGTACCGGAACACAAATCTCTGTTTTTGCTGGTAGGGTGGTAACTAGCGACGTCCGAAGCCTTCCATCAATCAAGGCTCAAAATTGCTTAATTTAAGGTATTTTCTTGAAGAGAACTAAATAGACGTCAGCAACAGGCTTGATAGATGACCTTTATTCTAGAATCTTCTTCAACAGATGCTTTAGAACGGGAACGTATGTCACAACATTCTCAGCTCCGGGAGCTGGTGGTAAGGGGTGATGCAGCTGGGCTCAAGACAAGACTGGAAACCCTGGGATCTGCTGCTGGCATCGTAGCTAACTTAACCCCTGGTGGAGCCAACACATTGCTTTACGTGTGAGTGACAGTATTTGGTTGAAAGTAATTTCACCTGACCACCATAGCCTTTTAGCCGAGTAGCCTTTTTTTGCTGGGAAATGCTTTTACGCACTGGCCCTGACCATATGTCAGGAGTGGAGGATTCGGCGAACAAGAAGGCCTTGCAATACCGACTAAAACCCAGCGGAACCCTCTTCATCCATGAATGAAGCACAAGGGGTTCAACTTTCCCATTAATTCCTGGTGGACAAGCCGGCTAGTTCTGTAGCTGGTTAGCCGTTTGCTAATTTAGTTTTCTGGTTAAATTTCTTAAACTGATCGATTAGGTAGCCCATTAACTTAAGTAACTTTTTTAGCTGGCTTAACTGGCACAATTGTACAAGCCTTACCAAGAGGTAAAGAAATCGTGATTTTTTGTGTGTTTTCTGCAGTGCATCTGAATTAGGTGCAACAGCGGCAGCTGCAGCATTGGTGGAAGCTGGTGCTGATGGTAGAGCTCATCCTGTCACTCGCTATGGCCCACTTTACATAGCTTGCTATCATGGACACCTGGATATAGCCAAATTGCTGTTGCAGCACTTCCCTGAGGCTGTCCAGGTAGGTAACCTTTCCTTAGTCTTTATCTATTTCTTTATAATAGGTTCCACTAATCTTCTCTTTTACTTCTTTAGACACTAAGGTTTCTTCTGTTAGAGACCATTCATTATTTAGCTTTAAGGCTTTCCTTTCTAACATACTAGAAGTTCTGCCGTAGATGATCTATTCTTAGGTCTTCTTCTTTTCTTTTTCTAAATTGTATAGAAGGATAAAGCTCATAGTTTTATTTACTTCAGCTTTGCAAAGGGTGCCTTATTCTTCATCACCGTTTATCATTTTAGAAGTTCCATAGCAAATGACCTTCTTTTGTCGTTTTTGGAAGATTTCTGTCTTCTATATATAGCAGAAGGGTGTTCAGAAGGATAAGTTTTAGATAGTTTCCTTTTCCTCAGCATTGCAGAACTTCCCTTAGGTCATTTCTATGCCTTACAGTTTTATTTACTTGAGAGTTGGATACTTTCCCTAAGTTCTGTTCTACTCTTTAAGAAGACTCTTACTCCTTAATCCTCATCAGTGCTTACAGGTTTCTTGAGAAGGTATCTGAAATACTTGCTTCAACTATCTTCTTTTTAATTACAGCTGATAGTTTAACAATCGTGGTTTTTACGCTGCATCGTTCTGGAATGCAATTTTTTGGCTTGGTCGGTTTATGCCAGTAGGATGGTAGCCACAGCCGAAGCTTGCCATCTGTCCAGACTCTAGACCAGGGACTGACTTTTGGCCTATTGACTTTTTTGGAAAATATCTCCATCGTGCCCGAGAGGCTTTTTTTGTATTAATATAATGTTATATTTTATAATTTACAGCAAGAGACGGTGGAGAAATGGCTACCTCTTCACGCGGCTTGCATTGGGGGTCACCCGGCAGTGGTTGTAATGCTGTTAGAGTACCCCTACCCGGAACACTTATTGACTAATTACCCGTGAGTTACCATTTGATCATCAATGAAATATATACATATAAACCTTTATATATATAATTCAATTGGATGTGTGAATGACCCTTAAGTCTTTGTAAATCTTTCTCACTCTTTCCACTCTCTCTCACTCTCTCTGTCTTTCTCTTGCTTCGTATATCTACTCGTGAATTACTATTTGAAAGTTAATGAGATAAATACATATAAATGTTTTAAAATCCTTGTGAATCTCTTTATCACTTTCTCCTCTCTTTCTCCCCCGCCCTATCTCTTACATATTCATTCCTTACTCTTTCTCTTTCTCTCGCTTCCTATATCTACTTCATACTGCACGTATGAAAGAGACTAAAGTCGTTGGACGTCTCCCTTATCCTCTCTTCTCTTCATCCCTTACTCTTACTCCTTCAACTCTGTATTGCTTTCAATCTTTCTATCGCTTCCTATTTCGTTCCTTCTCTATCTCTCTCTGAAATTTGTGTTAGCCTTACTAAGGTCAATTCAAGGGCATTTGTTTTGTACAAGTTAAGAAAGGTGTTGATAATTAAACTAGGTGACCAGTAACAGATTTTCTCGTATTCCCACGGGGACGGGACTTACGCGAGTGACATCTTTGGGAACATACAAAAAACATACAACAGATTCGTTTGTAATTGAGTTTGTTTTTTTGTTGGATATAAAAAGTGTTTCAATTTATAAATGACGAAGTTTTCGATATTCCCACGGCATGGGAACAACGCGAGTGACATCGCTTAGTACATATATAATAGAACTGTCCCTTTGGAATTAACACACAAGTTTTAGCGTATGTTTTTATTAATAGATGTTTGCGGTAACCCGCGTAGTTCTATTCCGTGGGTTTATGGAGATACCAGTTCCAATTTTTCATATATTTTAATATCTCGGTTCGGAGATGAATCCGACACCTTTAGCGTTAACCTTTACAGACAAAAGTATGAAAAAATTACGTGACATCCGAACGGGGGTACCTAAAAGACCCCAGTTCATTTGCATGGAAATCCAAGTATCTTAAAGAAAGCCGTACTTAGTGAGCGGCTACGTGACGTAATTTTTGTCTGTCTGTATTTCTTACGAAAGAGAATCCATCTATCAATATAAACTTTCGTAATTATTAGTAGGATTGTCCGTTACATCTGTTATCTTGTGATGATGTCACTCCAAGTGTGTCCGTACGCTGGGGTCAGGTTCACTCCACAAGGATACATTATCTCAGGAATGAGGAAATGTTTCGTATCAATCACCAGATGAACTCAAACTGTCTTTTATGTGGCTTAATCTGATATGCCGATTTTGGTAACTTTACTGACAGATACCTTATAAGGAGTAATTGAGGCTACTTTCATTCCAATAAAAATTAGGGTTCCGCGAAAACACGGTGTAATATAACGTGTCCTAATGTACAACTGGTCTCTGGCATATCTCTACTATTCTATACTATGCTTAAAAATCCCATAAAAATCTGAAGTACGGTATAAATTTGATCCTAAAACGTCCCATTTCTATATAAATGTTAAATAACTGACAAACGTTACGTCAGCAACGAGTAAACGCTCCACGAGCGTTTGTTTATTTGTAATTTAATTAAAAAAAACCCATAATAACGGAGCTTGGTATAAATTTGCCTCCAAAACGTTTTATTTGTGTATATACGGCAGTATATTCATCTTGATCTAACAATTAGTTATTTTTGCAAATTTTTAATAAATAAAAAAATTGTTTAAATAAGCTTGATTTTTGTGTGTCTCTTCAAAATCCCATAAAAACAGAAGCTCGGGATTAATTTGCGTCCAAAATGTTATATTTATGTATAAATGTCAAATAACTGACAAACGTTCCGCTATCAGCGAGTAAACGCTTTGCAAGCGTTTGTTTATTTGTAGTTTAATTTCTATCTTTTGTTTAGCATAATGGACTTAATCTAACATTTTGTTTTTGCAATTTTTTTATAAGTATATTTTTTATGAAACTATCCTTTCATTCAGTTGTACTAACGCGATGGAGGGTCGATTTTTTCCATCTCATCATCAAAGGTGTCATTAGTACTTTCGTCTGTCTTCGTTTTTAGAAGCGATCTAAGTAGAGTAAGACCTTGTATAGTGTGGTTTCTCACTGAGTACGGATTTCCCTATAATAGTACGGGACGGGAGTAATAGGAATAATTTAAATATCTGCCTACCCTCAGTGATGCGAGTGGCAAGTGGCAGTATCGGTTCGCGTTTGACGTGAACGCACGTGACGCCAGCGGGCAAACAGCTCTTTATGTGGCCTGTACTCTGGGAAATGCAGCTGTAGTGGACGCCTTACTATCACACACCGTGCCTGTTCATACGGTGAGCAACCTATATATATAAAACACAAAAAATACTTTGTATTTATGTCCGTTAAAACCATCTAGCTGACGTACTTCAAACCACATTGGGAAGGTAACGAGATGGTTTCAACTTGAAAAAAAAAGGTAAGTAGCAGCCCATTCACATCCCACTGCTGGGCATATACCTCCTCACTCATACGAGCATACACCACGTTGCTCTACTGTGGATTGGCAGGCATAGTACACAGGTGCACTGTCTATTCCTTAACTCTCAGGATCAGGTGTGGGATTGACGGCTTTCCAACTTCGGGAAAATCTTAATAGAAAACTCAATATCCATTTTGAATTGACCCGACCCTGGACTCGAACCCAACATCTGTAGTTGAACATGGTATATGTCTATCGCACACTGAACATTAAGTAGAGGCACGGGGAAGTGTTTGTCCGCATTTTGGCTTATCTTCCCATAAGAATTTAACATTTCAAAATTAAACATTGGCATGCCGTTATGGGACATGCCTCAACTTTAGTAAGAAATATGGCCAAAACTTAACACAAACAAAAAAAAAAGTAATCAAAAGAACGCAACCTTTACTTTGCGTCCAGTAATTGTTGGTTGTCAATGTCAAATGTCAAATGTCAAAAACAAATGAAAAAAAAGTATTCTTTTAAAATAAATTGATTTGTAAGCGACGGAACGAACGTCAATCGTTTGATATTCAAAGCCAAAAAAATTAAAAATAATGAGTCACATTTAAGTATAATTTGATTTCTGAACGAATTTTAAATTGAATTGATTTCTGAACGACGGGACTAATGTTAAACGTTTGGCATTCAAAGCCAAAGAAATGAAAAAGAAACAGTCACATTTAAGTATAATTTGATAACTGAACGACTTATAAATTGAATTGATTTCTGAACGACGGGAAGAATGTTAAACATTTGACATTCAAAGCCAAAGAAAAGAAAAAGAATCAGTCACATTTAAGTATAATTTGATTTCTGAACGACTTATAAATTGAATTGGTTTTGAACGACGGGAAGAATGTTAAACGTTTGACAAATAGGAATAGTTTCTAATGGAAAGCGAAATTGTCGTTTTTACTATATTTCAAGCGTTGTTTTCATTTACTCACCTTTTAAACCTTCCTTGGACTTGCACAAAATATAGATGTCACTCCTTTCGCAATGTAAATGGTCACGATGGACGGATTGCTAATGCAGGATAAAAATACTTATATAATTGAACAATCTGTTGGGACGTGTCGATATTATAATTCAAACCTTCTTTAATCTTAAGATTAAAAAAAAAAGTTATTAATGAGTTCTGCTGTCAACTGAGTTATATACGCGTCCAATAGATGGCGCTGTACTTTAATACAGGCAGCAACTGGTATTCAAATAAAATTGATTTTGTGTCTTCAATAATTTTTGTTCATTGTAATCTTTGAAACTGTTTTACAGTCAGAAAATGAGGAGCAGCCTATTGCTCCAACTCAAGTCCTCAGTCCTCAAAGGGCTGGAATCTCACTGGGGATACATGCCATCGTCAGCAAGCTCACTGGAGCCAAGCCAGTTAGTATATATTCATTTACCTATACCAATATAACAATTTTAAAGCGTGTTTGTTTGAACGCGTGAATCTCAGAAACTACTGTTTCGAATTAAAAAATTATTTCAGTTTTTGATAGTCCATTTATCGAGGAAGGCTACAGGCTACATAACATCACGTCACGATCAAAAGGAGCGGAGAAACAATAAAAAGGGAAAATTTTCTCCTTTTGATGGCTTCCGTTGCGTGCGCTGCGTAAACGGTTGAAGTTACGCAGCAATCGTGTATAATGAAATTGTTCCTTTAAAAATATTCTACAAAAAAGTCTAAGATCACATATATCTATCTTTTAAGATTGGCTCACTATAACCTCATTTGTGGTAATCAATATTTTTCTTTGTGTAGAGTGTACCGGAATCTACGGTACAACGTGTACGGGCGGTACGTTTGGAGGCTTCTCGCGGTACGGATAGCTGCGTGGCTTGTGCCTCCAGGCTAAATCACGTGCGGGTGCTTAAACGGCTCTTGGCAGCTGGAGCACGAGCTGATGCCTCCGCATCACCACCGCATCAGGTCAGTTGGAGATACCAGATATTCAGTCAGGTAGCTACGCGGACTAATAGACTACTTATATTGAAATAATATAATATCACAACTTCTAGGAATGTTCAATTGATAAACTCTGTACTATTTTGAAATCGTCAATTGACAAACCCTTTAATATAACTGTGGTATTATAGGATTTATTGGACTACTGTAAGGTAGTACAGTACCTGTCAATTGACCTTTTCAAGAGAGTGAAAGTTTGGTTAATTTACTTTATCAAGATAGTATAGGGTTTGTCAATTGAATATTTCAAGATAATACAAGATTTGCCAAAATAGATAAAATAGATAAGAGTACAAACTGTGCCCTATTCAACAGAATACAATTATCTTACTATGGTCCATCGAAAAACCCTATAATATCACAACAGGGGACGCTATTTTTATTTATTTGCTTTTACATTTTCTTGACTTACCCTGTACCATCTTGGAATGATCAACTGACAAGCTTATAATCTCCAAATTGTCAATTGACAAACGTGAACATTTTACCATTATAACGGATTGCTTTTTAATTACAATATTAAGAATTGTTCAGTTGATAAACTCTATACTACCTGGAAATTGTCAATTGACAAACCCGATATAACAGGGTTTTTCAATTGACGTGTAACAATATATTTCTTTGCTTTTATCGTTTTTTGACTAACACTATACCATTTTCGGATTTGCAATTGACAATTGACAAAATATTTACTATTTTGATATGGTCCATTGACAAACCGTATAATATCACAGTTAGATTATAGGGTTTGCCGATAGAACTTAAAGATATTTTATTGAATCGAGCGCTGATTGATTTATTTTTATCTTGTTTGACAATCAACTGTATTATATTGAAATGTTCAATTGACAAACCCTTTTTTTTTCACGGGGGGAAATCTTCTAAAGATACCCGGCCTCTTGGGGGAAGGGCCAGGTGATGTAGGATTATACCCACTAAAACCCCCTCGGTGGCCCTACTCGGCACATGTAAGGTGGCACAAGAATGTCCGTAGGAACTTTCGTCTGGTGCCGCCATTGTGCGATTACATACACATCCAGTGGTCTGACTGCAATGTACCTTAAGGCCACGTAAGTTACATTCTTCCCTGGGTTATCTATAACAGAACGGTGCGGGCCCCCACTCTCACCGCTCGAATCCCCTCTTGGTGAAGAATTGAACAACTGCTATGCAACCATGCTGCACTTGGGTCTTCGTTTCCGTGAGGGATTAGATCTCTCTCGCGCTCGCTCGGCGATCTCCTTTTTAACCAAGACGGATTCGCAAAAGCAGACCACCGTCGTCCAAGCATCGGCTTTCGCCAGCGTGGCCACAACTCCAGTTAGTGGAGAGAGATTTTCGCCAATCTGGCCTAACAAGACGCGCCGCTCGACATCCCATGCAATTGACAAATTTGCAATTGAGAACAAAAAAAAAATCCAA
The DNA here is from genome assembly GCA_015832385.1 of Elymnias hypermnestra. Classification (NCBI taxonomy): domain Eukaryota; kingdom Metazoa; phylum Arthropoda; class Insecta; order Lepidoptera; family Nymphalidae; genus Elymnias; species Elymnias hypermnestra. Next base: position 808,030 of record JACTOM010000055.1, on the reverse strand, counting down.
TTGACCAAACCCTATATTAACATGAAATAATAATTAACCAGACTTGGACTCTTATATCTTGAAATAGTCAGACAAAATCTTTACTTTTACTATTTTGAAATTATCAATTGACAAACTATATGCTATGTTAAAATGCTCAATTGGCAGATTCTACTATCTCACAATGACCCATTAACGAACCTTATACTATCACAGTAATATTATAAGGTTTTTCGATGGATCATTTTATGATAGTTGTATTCTGTTGAATAGGGCGGTGTTTGTACTCTGATTTATTTACTTTTATCTTCTTTGACAAACCCTGTCATATCTTGAAATGTTCAACTGACAAACCCTACACTATCTTGAAATAGTCAATTGACAACATTTTTCCTATCTTGAAATGATCAATTGACAAACTATATATTATGTTGAAATGGTCAATTGATTGATACTGTATTATCTTACAATGAGCCCATTAATAAACCTTATAATGTCATAGTTATGTTATTTGGGTTTGTTAATCATCCATTTAAAGATAGTTGTATGTGTATTTTGGGCATGTAGAGAGAATGAGTGAAAGGAGACTGACAAAAAGGATTTATGAGTCAAGAGTGAATCCGAAAGTTGGAAGGGGAAGACCAAGGCGAACGTTCCAGGACATTTTAAATAAGGGCCAGGTCAAGAGTATTCTAAACCGACGAACTTGTATGAAAGGTTTAATGAGAATGAAGGAAGCGAAGATGTGCAAGGATCGTGGCAATTGGAAGTACGTGGTCTCTGCCTACCCCTATGGGGATGAGGCGTGATGATATGTATGTTGTGTATATATTCTGTGGAGCGTGGTAGGTCTCTATTTAATAGATCAATTGACAAACCCCACTTGTACAAAAGAACAGGCTTTGATCTTTCTTTAATTGTATTTTGCTACTGTTATCTATCTATGATTGGTACCAATGGTGGTGTGAATGTGTCTCCTCCCACAGGAGTTGTGCGGTACGGAGAGCAGTCGCGAGGTGCGTCGTCGCTCTCGCAGTGCGTCGGTGACCCGAACTCGAGCCTCCGCATCCCCATCTCCTGCCAGGTCCAACTACAATGAGGACCGTGAGTATGGCATGTCTACGAAGAAAGTCATCAATGAACCACAACCCTGCTGCTATAGCGTCACCCATATAATTATTTACGATAGCATAGGGTATTTCAAGGGTTTAAAAGTATTTATAAACTATCTGTACACCACATTTCAGCAAAACCTGATCATTCGTTGTGTAATGAACATTTATTTTCTTTTTGTTTATAATATTTATAAATTTACTATATTTTCTCGACCCTTACGGAGACAATGTATTTTCCCACCCCTAAAAAGAAGATGTATTTTCCCGCTCCTAATAGAGATGATGTATTTTCCCACCCCTAAAAAAGATGATGTATCTTCCCAGCCCCAATGGAGATGATGTATTTTCCCACCCCTAATAAAGATGATGTATTTTCCCAGCCCTAATAGAGATGGCGTATTTTCCCACTCCTAATAGAGATGATGTTTTTTACCACCCCTAATAGAGATGATGTATTTTCCCACCCCTAAAAAAGATGATGTATCTTACCAGCCCCAATGGAGATGATGTATTTCCCCACCGCTAATAGAAATGATGTATTTTCCCAGCCCTAATAAAGATGATTGCAGACTATTGTAATAGATTCGATACACCCGACCCTTGGTACAGATAGTCTTTTCTCGACCATTGGTGTATAAATAATGTATTTTCCAACCCCTGATAGATACAAAGCATTTTCCTGATTCGCGTATAGATACTATAATCTGTTTCGGGTAAACCCAATATCTTTAGGTTTTGTGCATGTTAGGTGAAGGACCATGGACCGCCCTAGCCATAGCAGCCAGGGCCAAGAACGTGCAGGTGGTGGAGATGCTGCTGGCGTCCGGGGCGAGTGACCCCGGTGGCAGAGCCTTAAGGGAATGCGCTCGCCACGGCCTGGTGGAACTCCTAGCTGCTCTACTTGCCACTAAGGTAACCATTGGTGAATAAAGTTTATTTCAATACAAGGTCAAAAAGCTGTAACCTTACTTGCATAACTGACTTTGTGTTGTCAGGCGTATCCTGACCCCGACTACAAGATCAACAAGTCGGTGGTATCATCGGCGGTGTTCAGCGCTCGTGACGCTGACCCCTCGTTATCATACAGCGCGCGCTGTCCCACCACCGCCGTCATGATCAACTGGAGGGAACTCCGGTGTCAGCTGACGCACATCAAGTGAGTTATATGATTATATAATTATCACATCATTATAATGGAATGGGTGTCTCTCGCACACACGCCAGGGGGGGGGGGGTGGGGGAGAAGACGATATATATTTATTCTTTCGCCAACGATTCTCCTGGGTTCTTCTCAACTGCAGTTGAGGGACGTGGACCTCGAGGCACTGCCTCCTTGATGCCAGATAATCTATTTTGCGCAATGATACGGGCTCTGCGATCTGTGGAAAGAAAATTGTTGCGTACCGGAGCAACGAGCATAGCGCGTCACTTGCACTATTCTGATTGGTCACCTACTTCAGCACCCACGAACGCCCTATCTCCCGCTCGTCACGGCCGCTTTTTTGTGCCGGGTGGTAAGATTGTTGCAGCCCTTTCGTCTTTAAATCGACACATTAGGCTTAGATTTCCGATCGGATTAGATCCTATAACTAAGCTTTGAAAATAGAAGACCTGAACACTCAATAACAGAAGTAGAAGCCAGAAATATCAAGAACCAATATACAGTCCACTGGATCTTGAGGGATTTGTGAACCCGTCTGAATCCTTCCGCAACAGGCAATGTATCTTTCTTCTGTGTAAGTATAGCGTATGAATAAGAGTGAAGGCGATAACCTTGATGGGTCCTTGAAACTTGACTCTAAGAGTACAGTCCACTTTGTGTCGTTTCCTAAGAAGTTTCACTTCTTCTTTTGTTGTATTTTATATTTAAAAGATGGTTTTTTTTTCAGGATGAGCTGGGTTCGTAGCGCGGCTCTGCGTGTAAATCCGAGACTTAGCGTGTCTTCAAGCGCGGCGCTGGCTCTCACACGGCTAGAGCTGGCTAACAACGAGTTGAGGATACTGCCCAGAGAACTCTTCTCCATGCTCAGTCTAAGGTGAAACTTAGTTTGTTATCTTAATCCCGATCGCCTCTTTTTCCCCACTTCTGATCTTTACTACACTGGTTCACTATATAAAATACAACAAATTCGTTTCTCATCCTCCGAAACTGCTTTTATGTATATTTAAGTCGCGACTGACAATCGTTCAATATTCAACGAGCAAGCGTCACATCGTACTGTTCCATTCTATATTTGTTTCGATTCCTTTCCAAAAAAAAAAGCATTATTGATGTTTATTTTAAACTTTATCATTAGTTATTCAATATAAAAATGTGAAAAATACTATTTTTTCTTTTTATATGTTAATTTTACGGGTTAATAAAAAAGAGAAAATTTCGTATGATGCAATAAAGACTTTAAGATATTTTAGCCAACAATTCAATAATTTTGATTCACCATAGGATATGGCTCGAAGGACCATGTTTTGTATGATAATAATTGTGTTTAGAAACACGTGGACATCAATTTGTTTGAATTAAATGGTTTATTATTTATCTTTTAAAATATGAAACCTATTCTAAGAAGGACAAACCAACACACTTGGGACTTTTTTATATATTTTAAAACTATCATTATTTATATTAATGTTCAATATAAAAAACTTAAAAAACTTTAGTTTACTTGTTAATTATATTGGAAAGTTATATTTCATTTTTATTCAAGAGACAGAATAACTTAATAAGAAAGATAAAATGTCTTCTGTTCAATAATTTTGCTTCATGATTATATGGCTCGAAGGACCATATTTTTAAATTATTTCGTATGGTACAAATTGTATATATATGAATTCGTGGACATCAATTTGTGAGGAATAAATGATTTTTTATTAATTTATTATAACATTTAGGATTATATATGTAGGAGAATAAGAGAAGCAAGAAGTAAGCATAGGGTTCCCCGTCTTCATGGGCATTATTGGGGTCCATAATTCAACCTCCAAAGTGTGGGCGTCGGGGGATAACGTTGATGCAATCAAACACTTTATTAATTAACGCAGATTATTATGTCCAATCACTTAGTGTTGCCGATATCAAATTACACAAACACATTAACAGAATACAGAACAATATTTGTTAGGAACGCAACAGTTTTAATAGTCCACCGCCCTGGTGGACCGACACTGTCGAGTACATCACTGGCCTGTGACTCATTGACTGTCCAGCGCCGATAGATGGCGCTGGCGTTCCGGAAACTACTGCACTCCGATTTATATTTTAAAACTTTTTTCATTATTTATATTGATATTAGACAGGAAAATAATATTTTCATTTTATCCAAGAGACAGGTTTTGTTCATAGAAAAGATTAAAGGTATTCTGTTCGGTAAATGTTAAGATATCTTTTAGCCAACTATTTTGGTTCATAATACTATACGGCTCGAAGGACCATATTGTGAGATTAGTTTTTTATTCATTTATTATATGAGACCTATCCTAATTAAGAAAATGCCAGCAAAATGGAAATATATCATCAAAATCGGTTGAATGGTTTCGGAGTCCGCATTCAAACTAAACAAGGAACTATATAAGTAGGGTTAAAATACCTAATGCTATCACTAGATACCTCAACGCGGCACAGAATAAACTGGAACGTCTACCTTCATCCGAAGATCCCTTCGAAGAGGAGTCAGAGAACAAGCCTCGTAAAGGCAGGAAGCAAATTAAAAAGAACATTGAAGTTTACACGGCACCTGTGTTACAGGAGGTCTATTTGCAGGTGAGTGATATAATTTCTCTCCTCTTATATATGTCAGTATGTTAGGAGACCGCTAACGAAAACGAAGACTGACGATAGTACTAATGATGGGACGGAAATATTTTTAAAACGTTCTATTAGTGTTATTTATGCTCCATCGTGTTAGTATAGCTAAATTAAACGAAAGTTTCATCACAAATATATTACTAAAAAACCAATAACGAAGCACACCGGTTTTGGCCGCGTGCGTTCGTTTACCCGGGCGTCAGCTGATTGCGTTTCATCGTTTGAGTTGGTTATTAGCTGTTGTCTGTATATTACGCATTTATTTGGGAGGCTATATGTTACTTTCGTCCCCCAAAATAGGACAGAAAGTGCGATCCTCGATTCATTGTATACTATAACCTTAAATATAACATTGACTACATTCGGTATGGAGTGAATCTCGAGTGAATTTTCGCGTGCGTTAAGTATTTGGCGTTAAGATTTGGTCGCGCTATTGTTTGCGTCAATTGTCCCGCGGGTCGAATGCCGTTAAAGTGTCTCTTGGAACTTAAATGTTCATGAAAGATGACCAAATGTTATGATTTTTATGTTTTCTAATATTTAAACTATAAAATTTTATATTTGTTTATTAAATTAAGACACTGGTGTAGCGTTATGTTGCGCTAAACATTGAGATAGTGAAAAAAGTCCGTCTTATATTTATAGGCTCATATCTTAAAAAATAAAATTTATCTCAATGATTTTCATTATCATTCACATCACTTATATAATCAAAAACACAAACAATCTATAGTAAGCACTCACAGTTTTTAAAATACCACAAAAAAACTTAACGACCATCGAGCGACACACGTGCCGTAGTAACGGTCACTTTGTAACTGATTTATTTTTTGATTTTTCTATTGTCTGGTGATATGTCTACGCATATTTTGTTACGACAGTTACCGAGGAACGAAAAGAGATGCTTATATTTCTGATTGGCGGTGTCGGGGCAGAACTATCGTATCATGTCAACTAGTAGTTGACAAGGTTAATTAATGATGACGTGTAACTTTACAGTCACCACATTCTACGGGACCATTTCCTTCGAAGATAGCTCACGATATCCATTAATATATATTCCATTTTTGTTGATCTGTAACAGATGAATGTCTAAGGGCAATATATAAAAACAGTATTTGTGTTATATATGTCTGAGGGCAGGTGCCTGTGGAACGCTTGTGCCATCTGTCTATCGGCGTGGGACAGAGTCAATGGTGGCAGTCCGGCGAGACTCTCTCGGTAGTTCTCGGGTGGCGCTCGACCGTAGTGGTTGACTGTTCGGTCGCGTTCTTAGCTATTATTGTTAATAAGTTTGTGTAAATTGATATCGGAAACATTAAGTGATTTAACATTGTAATCCGAGTCAATTAGTAAAGTGTTTGATTGCACCAACATAACCCACGAACGCTCACAGTATAAAAAATTATATTATGGATGCCATTGATGACAATGTCGGCGGAAAACCCTACGCCCCTATGCTTTATGCTCTTCCTTCTCTCTTATTCTCTGACATACATATTTTATGAATTCTAATGAATTTGCCGTATAGGATAACCGTCTGGAGGAGCTCCCACCGGAACTTTTCTCACTACCCTCATTGACAAGTTTAGATGTCTCCAATAACAAGTTGCGAAGTTTGCCGCCACAAATGTGGCAGGCGCCTGCCTTGAGGGACCTGAACGCTGCTTTGAACCATTTGAAGGATCTGCCCACTGGAGACGAGGTGAGAAGGAAAATATTATACAAGATATTAGGTGACTGTTTCCCAAAACGAAGACAGACGATAGTAATAAAGACATCTTACCCGATGAGAATGAAAAAAAAACTACTTTTAATATGTTTTTTAGCATTATATACGATCCATCGTGTTAGTACATCTGCATGAAACGATAGTTTCATTAAAAATACATTATTAAAAAAAACCAGCAATGAAACACAAATTTAAAAACAACTAGAGGGCGTTGACCCGGGCCTACCTGGAATTTTGTCTTTCATTGCTGGCATTTTTTAAAGTAATGTATTTTTTATAAACTCTCCGTTCATTTAGCTGTACTAACGTGATGGGGCGTAAATAATTCTAATAAAAAGTTTTAAAAATACTTGAAATAAGATTTTGAATTTGATTTTAATAATAAATAAATTTAAATAATAAATCGACTATAATAGTCGAATTTCGATTGCTCGATGACTTTTAGCAGCCTTATTATTTGCAAATGTACTCGATCATTCAAAAGAATATGTAAACGATATTCTAATTATGATTTTGAATTTAATTTTAATTATAAATTAGAATTGTTTTTATTTCGATATCTCGTTGAATTTAAGAAGCTACATAGGTTCATTTTAATTTATGCTAAATTATGTCGTAAAGCGATAAATTTAAGTTCTGGTACGATACTGTATAGATATATGGCTCGAAGGACCATAAAGCATAAGAAGTTGAGAAAGTATAGGAGGTAAATTAAATTTAAAATTGTCAAGTTTAACACACTACAATCTTAGAAATTAAATAAAATTATAACAATATAAATAAAATTTGATAAAAATTTTAAATTTATGATTACGATCTTGATTTAGATTACGATTTTTATTTTGATTTTCCGTAATTTCTACTCTGTGTATTTTCATAAAATCCGTTCAAAAGTTTTTGAGTTTATCCCGAATAGACAGAGAGACGCGGCCTTGGACTTTGTTTTGTAACATGTAAGGATGCCTTTTCGCTATAGCTTTTTAAAGACAATACCTTCTGAAAGGTACTACTTCAGTGATAAGACCGTCTTTTGTACATTATCTGTCTACCGTTGAATTTTATTTTGATAGTGACGTCACACATGACGTCATTTTAACCATCCGGAGATTTTCTCTCCCTATATTATGTACATGTGATAATTCCCAGGGTACTCCAGACAGTGTGGCTTCTTCCCCATCAGAATCTTCCCCAGCTAACGCGTCTCCTTCAGTCAGTATGCCGCCGTTCGCTTTCGATCAGTCGGTGAGTGATAATCTACCCTCAATTCTCAAAACTAATTTGATAACTCCCAATAACATTGTCCTTTTGCTATGTAGAAATCATCATCCAGAAGTCCCTCCATCGAAGTGAGTGAGTCATCACCGGATGAGGGTGATGATGTCCCAACCCTCGGTAATAGAGCTGGTAATGCCGTGTAAGTAGTATGATTACAGAACTTTTTTTTATTTAGACATATGTTGAAATACGGTCGAATTTCGATCCCTCTGTGAATTGCCAATGTCCAAAACTTACTATTCAAAAGAATTTGTCGCTACTGGAATAAAGGTTTGGATTTTGAATTCGATTTTAATAATAAATGTGAATTACGGTAGAATTTAGATTGCTCGATATTTTTTAGAGGCCGTACTCATAAAAAAGAGTTTCATAAAAAACGTTTCTTGAATATATATTTGGATTTTGAATTTGATTTTGATAATACTTGTGTATTTCGGTTGAATTTAGCTTATTCGGTGACTTTTAGAAGCCTTATTCATTAATAATGAACTGATTCGAACGTTAAAAATATTAAGCACCAATTGAATAAAGATTTAGATTTCGAATTTGATTTTAATAATAAATGTGAATTACGGTTGAATCTTGATTGCTGCGTAGATATTCGAGGATTTATTAATTGACAATGTACAGAACTCACTATTCAAAAGAATTTGTCGCTACTGGAATAAAGATTTGGATTTTGAATTTGATTTTAATATTAAGTGGGAATTATGGTCGAATTTCTATCGCTGTGAAAAGAATTCGAGAATTTATTAATTGTCCATGTACATAATTTACTATTCAAGAGAATATGTTAACGCTACTAAAATAAAGATTTGGATTTTGAATTGGATTTATATAATACTTGTGTATTACGTACTAATTTGGATTACTCGGTGACTTCTAGAAGCCTTATTAATTGCAAATAGACTCGATCATTCAAAAGAATTTGTTAACGCTATTTGTATAATGATTTAGATTTTGAATTTGATTTCAATAATAAATGTGAATGACGTTCGAATTTCGATTGCTGTGTACGTATTCAAGGATTTATTAATTGTCAATATACAGAACTTACTATTCAAAATAATTTGTCGCTACTGGAATAAAGATTTGGATTTTGAATTTAATTTTAATAATAAATTTCAATTACGGTTGAATTTTGATTGCTTGGTGATTTTTAGATGATCTAATTGCCAACGACCAGACATGACCATTTAAAAGAATTTGTAACGCTATTTGAATAAAGATTTGGATTTTGAATTTGATTTTAATGATAAATTTGAGTTACGGTCGAACTTCGATTGTTGCGTGACTTTTACGACCACCCAAAAGAGTGTGTTAATCCAAGTCTTAATTCTGGTTATTAAGATTTGGATTTTGATTTTAAAAACCATATTTCTATTTAGATGGTCGGAAGCCCGTCGTGCTCACGCATGGCGTGGTGCCCGCGCTCCCTCCCCTGTCGGTATGGCGGGTAACGCCTCTAGTGGCGGGAGCTGTTTAAACTCATTGAATCTCGCTCACAACCAGTTCTCATGCGTGCCACCGCCTTTGGCATGTCGGGCACCAGCACTTACTCGACTCAATATGGCGTATAATAACCTCAGGTAATCTTTAAAATAATATACTATGTTGAAGTTTCTATGGCAACGGGATATTCAAAGCGTATAAATGATATTAGCATTTTAACTGTCTAGATCGATGTCGTTCGTGACGTCATATCCGACCAGCTTGAGGCAATTGGACCTCAGTCACAACGAGATCACTTGTTGGCCTAGTCTTCCTCAGGTTAGTACTAAACGGATGAAGTCGAGGTCATTAACTAGTTATTTTTTTAAACCCATTGAATTAGAAAAATTTAAAGATTTTTAAATTACATTTTATACGAAATGTAAGAAAAAAGAAAAATAATCCGAGGGTAAATAGACAAATTAATATTAAAGCAAAGATAGATAAGAGAAATCACAATCCGAGGGTATTTAGTTAAATCAATGTTAAAGTGAATGTAATAAAAAGAAAATTATCAATCGGAGGGTATTTAGACAAATCCATTTTACAGTAAATATAGGTAAGTGAAATTCTCAATTCGAGGGTATTTAGACAAATCAGTATTAGAGTAAATATAAGAAAACAAAAATAAGACAGAAAATGCATTTACAAGTGGTCCAATTACTTCAAAATATGGTCCATCGAGCCGTATTTTATATAACTATACAGTACAGTACAGTATTGTATTGAAATGCAATTAATTTCACTGCCCTGGATGTTTTCTTTGCTAATTAATATAGTGGAAACACTTAAAAATACCAAAAAGCATTGTGCAATATTACAAAATGTTATGCAATACGAGGTAACTTTGACGAGCGGAACAATTGTGAGAATAGCCTTTCCAGCTGTTTCGTGGTGTAGTTGTTTTAAAGAGCAATAGTACTAAATTGTTTAAATTAAAATAGTGAAGTCATTATTGTTATAGCGTACTGCCTCATTGGTCTAGTGGTTAGCATGTTTGACTACAGTCATGAGGTCCTGGGTTTGAGTTCGAGTCGGGCCAATTCATAAATCAATATTGAGTTTTCTATTAAGATATTTGGCGGAAGTTGGGAAGTTGGCGGTGCGATCCACCACCGTGCCTCGGAGAGTACGTCAAGCCGTCGGTCCAGCGCCTGATCTCTTTTCGCGAGTGTCAGATTCTCGTCACATTGGACTGTGAGAGGAAAGGAATAGAGAGTGCACTTGTGTACTATGCCTGCCAATCCGCAGTAGAGCACCGTGGTGGGTCTATGTTCTAAAAACCCACTCTCATATGAGTGAGGAGATCTGTGCCCAGCAGTGGAATGTTAATGGACTGCTGCTCACTTTTCACTTTTTTTATTATTAGTATAGTTCAAGTTGTGTATATTTAAATAGTGGTGAGAATAAAACTTGTTAGTTTATATAAGTTGGTTTTTTTTTATAATAAGAGCTGGAAAGACTATTCTCACAATTGTTCCGCCTGTTAAAGTTACCTCGTATTGCGTTACATTTTGTAATATTGTCCAATGTTTTTTGGTATTTTTAAGTGTTGCCACTATATTGCTCAATAACTCCCAACATTTCAAAGCTATCTGTGTTGTCTGTCACCAAACTATCTATAGTCTAACAAAATTAGAAAAGACAATCTTCTAAATCAAAGCCAGGACCTCAATCCGCAAAACTAGTAGTTGCACCATTTGCGTCAGTAAGCCCGTGTAAACTAATTTCAATTACATTTTATATTAATGCAACATATCCAGAACTACTTCTTGCAATGATGGCTTCGTTAATATATTCCCAGGTGGAAAACTTCGGCTCCTCAGAAGGAGATCCACTAGCCTGTTACTGTCAAAATAAATGTGCTCGCTCCAGACCACGATCGACGGGCTCAGTCAGGTCCCAACTACTAACTGCCGCTTGTCCTGCAAGGAGACATCTGCGGCTCGAAGGACTAAGGACACTTGTGAGTTGTAACATTATTGTAACTAACACTGTATATATATACAGTGTTATTCTGTAAATATTTAATGTATATATATACAAGATGTACCATTATTAGTGGAGGTGATAAATGGGGGTCATCATATAGTGACAGTAGTTTTGAAGTTATGATTGACAACGATTCTGAAGAAGTTTCACTTCAAAAAAATCATCAATGGTACATTTGTATATATACATAAAGTATTTACGTAGTAACAATATTTATATAAAAATTTGTCTAAATTTTGGACACTTTTAATATTTTTATGATATATTAACACTTTTATATTAACTTGAGAGAAGCTTGAGTTATTATTAAAATTTTATATACATTACTGTCATAATTACATTTTTATCGAAAATGAAGCTTATCGATAAATTCTTGTATTAAGTTTTCTAGTATATGTTCACTGTCGACGGTATATATCTATCACACACTCAACACTGAGTAGAGAGGGGAGGAAGCGCTGTCAGCGCTGGGTTAGAGTGAGAGAGGAGAAGCCTGCCTCCTGCTGCCATATTTGTAAGAGAAAGAGAATCCAGTCAGAGTGGCGTCGTTTCGTAACGCGATACGTAACGAAAGGGCTTATCCTCTCATTAAAAGTTTTTACTTAATACTATATTCTCAGAACAATATATACAGCGTTAAGTCAGTCATTATTATATTATTATTCTACTTTTACACTCACGCCCGTTTACGCAAATATATATAATATTTATATTACATATAGATAGATTTATAATAATTACTTATATACAGATATACAATAATACATAAACATACATAAACATTTACATAAATATATAAAACGGGTGGAGGATACACCCCGGCAGGGAGACCAGACGGCCGGAGGTCAGGGCTACAGGCTGAGAAACCGCCGGACTACCCGAGTCCAGCCACACCGCCTTTTGCATTCTTGCTGCGAGCGAGCTGCCACGGAACCCCAGTCGTCTCAGATAGTGAGCGAGACTGACTGGGATTAGACCATTCGCAGATATTACGATTGGAATAGTTTCAATGGATCCCACTCCCCACATGGCGGTAATCTCGTGCGCCAGGTCCAGATATTTACGCTTTTTGTCTGTCTCAGCTCGCATGAGATTCTCCTCATACGGGATCGTGATATCCACTAAAAACATCCGAGACTGTGCCCGGTCCATTATCACGATATCAGGCTTGGCCAGTATGATCCTGTCTGTGATAATCGAACGGTCCCAATAGAGTCGGACACCGTCGCGTTCGAGATATTATTATTATTGCATTGTATATTTCAGATATTAGCAAACAATATGCTGACCCGGATACAATTGACGACTGACGACGACGGCCTCGTGCCAGCCAACGAGCCTACTAACAATGACGATAATGACGACGAATGGGTAAAAAAACCTTCGGTATTATATCTGTGGTAAAATCCACCCAGGCCGGTTCAATCCGTCTAATGAAGGGACTGTATTGATAGTCAGTGCTCTCGCATCTTTTGCCCACTTCTATGGGTCTGGCAGGATGATGTAACCTTCGAAAATATCTGGCTATGAAAGAAACATCGTTTTATAATTCGATTCGATTTTATAAAATAACGAAAATGGAATTACAAAATATTATAAATTTGGGATGTCTGGTAGGGTGTTAGAACCGAAAAAAACGTACCGCCAAACAAAGAGATTTGTGTTCGGGTAGGATGCTGTGTAGAAACCGTAAGGGTTATATCGCCTCTTAACAGATTAGACTGTATCATCACTTACCATCAGGTGAGATCACAGTCAAGCGCTAATCTGTCTGCAATAAAAAAAAAACTATAGCAGGCGTCTGGCAACGAATTTTGGTATCATTACCAATAATATATCAAAAAATTAGGTTTTATAAAATAACGAATATACATTGGAATTTTAGGTACCTTTACTATCTGTTATCTGCCAAAGGAACCACAACTCAGGTATCATGAGTGGGGATGGCTCTTACCTGTACTGGAGGCCCAAATGCTCAAATTTTAAATTAAATAACGAAAGTCTGATTGCCACGGGCTCTTGCTTTATTATTAACGAGACTCAACGATTGTTTTGAAATCTGCAAAAGCTGATGCAAAATATACTTCTTCATAACGAGTTTATTTATCATTGCAGACACTGTAGTCCCTTTTTATTTAGCGATTTATTTAATTGTGTAACATTTACGTAACGTGTCCTAACTTCTCCCACTTAATTTGCAATTCCATTCTCTCTCTGTCTCTACGGTTTCAGACTCTAAACTTAAGTCTATATTATGATTTTTTTTTTATTTTCTAAGTGCTTTCAGTTTTATAATATCGTGGTTGTGTTGTATCGTGTCTTACGTTACATATGATAAGGTCATTCGAAGGTCAAAGGCTTTAACACTTGACTTATGATTAACCTTGTATAGATAAAAAACCAGAGTTACTCAAACTTGGTATCATCAGGTTCCTTGCCCAGTTTATGCCATTAAGTAGACCCTATACTTCTTTAATTAAATAATAAAATTAAATGTACAAGTTCTTCGAAATAGCGATGTTAACACCTGGGGGCGATGTAAACAACTTTGGACATCTGTGTCTNCCACCAGTCCAGACTCAGACAAATTAGAAAATACAATTTCCTAAACTCGTCCTACCGGGGATCGAACCCGGGACCTCCGCTAGCAAAGCGAATACTCGCACCACTGCGCCAGCGAGGCCGTCAAAAGCAAAAGCTGATGCAAAATATACCTCTTCATAACGAGTTTACTTATCATTGCAGACACTGTAGCCCCCTTTTATTTAACGATTTATTTAATTGTGTAACATTAACGTAACGTGTCCTAACTACTCCCACTTAATTTGCAACTCCATAGTAATTCTCTCCCTGTCTCTACGGTGTCAGACTCTAAACTTAAGTCTATATTATCATTTTTTTTTATTTTCTAAGTGCTTTCAGTTTTATAATATCGTGGTTGTGTTGTATCGTGTCTTACGTTACATATGATAAGGTCATTCGAAGGTCAAAGGCTTTAACACTTGACTTATGATTAACCTTGTATAGATAAAAAACCAGAGTTACTCAAACTTGGTATCATCCGGTTCCTTGCCCAGTTTATGCCATTAAGTAGACCCTATACTTCTTTAATTAATAACCGAAAAAGCGATGTTGACACCTGGGGTCGACAACAACTTTGGACATCTGTGTCTTAGACTGTATCATCATTGCAGAGCTCTCGTGGTTCTCTAAAAGCTCGTCTGCTTTTCCCACTACTGTCTATGCTGGATGTATCCAGCAACCTGTTACGATCAGTGCCGCCAGCGTTGCACCTGCTGACCAATCTCTCCGTGCTCAATCTCAGCGGGAACAAGGGTGGGTTATTTTGAGATTTCTAATAATGTTTACAACTTAAGACTTATATTTAACAGTCGGTTTTAGTATTAGGCACAGAGATTGTTATTTACATAAGAAAGAATATGAATGAATATAGAATGCATGTGTAATGTAATACTGCAAAACTCTAATATTTGCAATGCAATTGCTATCCTTTAAATTGCCCGTGTTAACTACATGTTGACATGATACCATAGTACTGACACAACTCGGGCAATCGGTAATATAAGCATCTTTCTTTTTAATTCGTAACGTGTACTATATATATATCGCTTCTCGGTAACTGGCGTTACTCAACATGCGTAGAGGTAACACCAGATAATAGAAAAAACAAAAAATAAATTATTTACAAAGCGACCGTTACTAACGATGCGTGTGTCGCGTTAAAAGTCGTTAAGGTTTTTTGTGGTATTTTGTAAACTGTGAATGTTTAGTAATGATTATTGGTGTTTTTGATTATATAAGACAAGTGAATAACTATGAAATCCCTTGAAGTAAGTTTTAATTTGTAAGACATGGGCCTATAAATATAAGACCGCCTTTTTTCACTTACTCAAAGTTTAGCGCAATATGACGCTACAACAGAATCTTAATTAACTGTTATCAAACATAAAAATCATAACATTTGGTAATCCTTCATGAACATTTAAGTCCCAAGAGTTACTTTAGCGTTATTCAAGCCGCGGGGCAATCGACGCAAAAAGCTACGTGCGGGGACGGGTACAATCTACTGTTTTTTCCGTTAACCAAGCGCGGACTTATTACTGGGTTTCTCTAGAGTATATTTGTTGGGCGTAAACTGCATCAGTACAATATTTCCTAAGCAGGCGACTTATCTCTGAATGAGATTGATAAGATAACTGAAAAATCGAGCAAAATAATTTGCCTTTCGGTAGTATAATGAATAGAAATATGGCTCGAAGGACCATATTTTAAACTTGGTTGAGTACTTTTTGTTTCCTCCATAGTCATTTATTATCAAGTGAGATTACAGACAAGCGTTAAAAAAGTTATATTTTAATGCAGACATAACCGATCTACCCCCACAAATGGGACTGCTCACTCGCCTGTGGAATTTGAACACCGTGGGGTGTACTTTGCAAGAGCCACTGCGGTCTGTTGTGCGTGGTGGGCGCTGTCGCAGCGTTGATGTGGTGGGTTACTTACGCTCAGTGCTTCAGGAGGCGAAGCCTTACGCGAGGATGAAGCTCATGGTTGTCGGTGTACAGGTATGTATCAGATAAACACTAATTCAATGTGTCGACTTCGATACAGAACACAGTTTTTCACACAGGCACACACATAAACACACGCGTGTACACAAGTACATATGCACGCACACGCACACACGCACAGACACGTAACCAATGGCTCGTATTGTTATTATTATAAAAAATTTAAATATGAAATCCGTAATTGGATATCAGTACATTTAATTATATTTTTGAAGTGAAACTTCTTTAGGCGGATGAGAGTTAAATTTACGGATGAAACGCGTGATTAGCGTCATGAAGATGTGCAGCGTTTTTTACACTAAAACGTGTGGCAATTTAATTAGCCATTCACACTTATTTGTATTAATTTTGGACACTTTTGCTGCTGGGCAGAGACCTTCTCACTCATAGTTTTTTAGAGCCTGAACCTACCACTCATCCTCACTGCACTGCACACTGCACACACATAAAAGCACAAACATGATTTTGTAAGAACCTAAATCTAATCGTTTTTTTATTCAGGGTATCGGTAAGACGAGTTTACTGGAGTGTTTAAGACAGGAGTCCGCCATTCACCATCGCAGGAAACCCACTGAGGCAAGTCATTTACTAATATCATGAAATCCCTTGGAGATATAACAAAACAGTGTATGGTGGGTTTATTCCTCTTTTATAGATAGCTATCACAAAAATCAGGCATAATCAATAAATCAATTTCTCAGTAGGATCGGCCGATACCACATCACATCAACATCAATTATCATTAATATAACACTCCAAAAACATACATAGCATCACGCCTCATTCCCATAGGGGTAGGCAGAGACAACATCCTTCCACTTGCCACGATCCTTGCATATCTCCTTCGCTTCTTTCATTCTCATTAAACCTTTCATACAAGTTCGTCGGTTTAGAGTACTCTTGACCTGGCCGTTATTTAAAATGTCCTGGATTTGGTCCAGGAACGTTCGCCTTGGTCTTCCCCTTCCAACTTTCGCATTCACTCTTGACTCATAAATCCTTTTTGTCAGTCTCCTTTCATTCATTCTCTCTACGTGCCCAAACCATCTAAGCATACCTTTCTCGATTTTAGTCACTACGTCTGCTTTTATGCCACAACGTCCAAGTTGTGTCCAAGATCAGTGTCAAAATGATGTGTCCATGATAATTGTCAAAATGATGTGTCCATGATAATTGTCAAAATGATGTGTCCATGATAATTGTCAAAATGATGTTGTTCATAATGTAAACATTGTCAAAATGACTTGTCCAAGTTCATTGTTCAAATTATGTGTACATGATCGTTATCAAAATGATATTGTCCATAGCACTGGGCAAAACGTATGGGCAACAAGTCATCACGGCGCGGAATATCAACAGTGGGCGTGGACATCGGGTCGTGGGTCTACGAGCCGCAGCGGTCCGGTCGTGGACCTGTCACCTTCCGAACCTGGGACTTCGGGGGACAGCAAGAGTGAGTATCGCATCATTATTAACTTATCATTGTGATTCAGCCCGCCTAATTTCAAACCCAGTCAGGGTGCTTCTTTTAATGAATATGATTGTATTGCTCTCTTTCGATCGATCGATGCGATATATATATGTCAGAGAATAAGAGAGAAGGAAGCATAAGGGCGTAGGGTGCTCTACCGACATCTTCATTAATGGGATCCGAATTTAATTACTTATACTGTGGGCGTTCGGGGGTTATGTTGGTGCAATCAAACACTTTGTTAATTAACTCGGATTATAATGTTCAATAACTTTATGTTCTCGATATCAATTTACACAAACTTATTAACAATAATAGCCAGTAGACCACTCCGGTCGAGCGCCACTCGACAACTGCCAAGAGACTTCCGCCTGACTGCCACTATTGACTCTGTCCCACGTCGGTAGATGGTGCCAGCGTCCCACAGACACCTGCACTCCGACATATATAACTAGCTAAATCCGCTACTTCGTCTGCGTGAAATGTTTATTTTTGGTAGCTTTTTCATTAATTTAGCCAAATTGTTTTGCAAATAAGAAACATATGCACTGCCCTTTGAGGGTGGAATTTCCAATAATTTAATTTTGATAGTTTCGATTATATGAAAAGTTTGTAGTAAATGTGAAGTTTAATTTTTTTCAATGTAAAAATTTGAATTTTTATATAACACCCCCGTAACCCCACTTGGGGGTGGGGTTTCGCAAAATCCGTTCTTAGCTGACCTCTACTCGCCAAAAGAAATATTTCTACCAAATTTGAAGTCTCTACGCCTTAGATATCGTGATAAGACCAGTAAATAGACACCTAGATATCTCTTGAAGGAATTGTTAATTATCTTTATCCTTCTAGATACTATGCTACGCACCAGTATTTTCTCTCCAAGCGTTCCCTGTACCTTGTAGTGTGGAAGGTGCCCGATGGACGCAAAGGACTGGCTGGAGCACTGCAGTGGCTGAGGTGAGGTTGTTTAGAAGACAGCCGACAGTACTAATGACACCTTTGATGATGGCTTAAAAAATCGCGCCCAGGCTTACCTTGGTCAGTTCGTTGACCCGTGCGTTCGTAAAAAAGTTGCTTATGTTTTTGGGTTTTGTTACTGGTTTTATTTTTGGAAATGTATTTCTATTTTATCGAGATCGATTTTTTTCCGTCCCATCACCAAAAGTGTCAGTACTATCGGCTGTCTTCGTTTTTGGGAGCGCTCTCCTAAAACCTTGTATATGCACTCTTGAGATAAGTGGCGCATATAATTAAAAACTTGCCTTTTTATTTTAAACGGTTTTGTCATCTATCTAGATCTATACAAGCTCGCGCCCCGGGTTCACCCGTTATCATGGTGGGCACTCACTACGATCAAGTAGCTCATGTAAGTAATGTGTTCTACTTTTATCTTAATCTAATAACTAATAAATTATTTATATATTTAACAATATGTATACGTGCACTCACGAATTACATACATACACAGATTCACACCCGTTCGAGAGAGGAATTCAGTCATATACACACACAAATGACAGAATGGCATATACACACTAGCGAGACAGTCATTCGGACATGCGCACGTACACACGAAAGAGAGAGAGAGACACACATTCCCAAACAGCTCGTATTTACTAACACCAAACGCATACACACGCATATATAAAAGAGAGAGGCATACGCACACAAATGACAGAATGGCATATTCACACTAGCGAGACAGTCATTCGGACATGCGCACGTACACACGAAAGAGAGAGAGAGAGAGACACACACACTCCCAAACAGCTCCTATTTACTAACACCAAACGCATACACGCGCGTATATAAAAGAGAGAGGCATACACACAAGCGAGACAGGCATTCAAGCTTATATACGTACGAGAGAGAGAGAGAGACTTTCACACAAAGAACTCCTACTCACTAATACTACACACATACAAACACGCATACGGCAGAGAGGGCCAAACACACACAAGCGATAGAAGAATTCAAGCTTGCACACGTACCCGAGAAAGAAAGGGACATGCACCCACACACAAATAACTCCTAATCACTAATACAAAACACATAGACATACGCACACGAGAAATAAAGAGAGACACACACACAAAGAGCTCCTATTTACTTTACATATACACTTGAATACGAAAGTAGGAGTCATACATACACAGATACAAATACGAGCGAAAGAGTCATTCTGGAATACACGTTTAGACGAAAAAGTGAGACAGAGACACATATTCAAAGAGGCATAAATACAAACTTACACGAACAAGAGAGTGAGAGAGAGAAAAAGACACACACACTAGCTTACACCAAAATTTTTAGTAACTATACATGTAGTATCTACCACTAGATTAACTGAAATAGTGAATATCCTATCCAAAATTAAATGAAGCCTTGCTCTGTAGAGTACGGTGTGCTCCAGCGAGAGTCCAGTAGCACTGCAGCGGCTGATACGAGGAGCGGTGATGGCTGCACCTGATGCTGACAAACTGGGACTGCCACGAGTCCTGGACTCCATCGAGGTCGGTAAAAGTACATCAGAATATACTCAGTTCAAGTATCTCATCATTATCCTACGAGTCACTTATGGAATTGTGGAATTTCGTTTTAAAACATTCGGGGGGGGGGGGGGGCTTGACTAAAAAGAATTAGCCTAAAAAACATTATTAGCGTTTTATTAGCATTATTTACGCTCCACCAAGTTAGCACTGCTAAATGAATCGGTAGTTTCATAACAAATAAATTACTATTAAAAATCAACAATAAAACACATTCAGCTGACGCACGGGTCATTGAATGCGAAAACGTACGCAGCCGGTTTGTGTGTGTAAAAGAAACAACTAAATTGAGCGAAAGTGCCTTGGCCTTTGCGTTCAAAGGCGCGGGGCGGCGTTTATTTGCACTTAGTTTTCGTATTCATTGACCCGTGTGTCAGCTGATTGTATTTCATTAATAACATTATTTTTAAAGTAATGTATTTTTTTAATAAAACGCAATCAAAATGTGATTTTTTAAATCATGATCGTTTTTTCCGTCCCATCGTTAAAGGCGTCATTAGTACTATCATCGGTCTTCGTTTTCGGAGCTGATAATTGAGGTGTAAAATACCTCGAAGTCATTGACTCCCTCGTCAATATTTGAGGTGATTCTGTTGATTTATGTTGCAGGTATCGTGCAGTACGAAGCATAACATCAAACTCCTGGCTGACATCATATATTCAGTGGCGTTCAGCGTCAAACCACCAGGTATTGAAGCATTATGTGTGATGATACAGTCTAATATGGAAGATGATTGATGACACTGTTCAATCCTTTTTTGGCTACAAAACTATTCATTACATGTCTCACTGTTGGGTAAAATTCTCCTTGGCCATCTTAGCAGAGAGACGATTTATTCATTTTTATAAAACTTGACTATAATCTCACTTGACCGTGAGTAATACAGTCTAAGATGGTATCACGCTAACTTGGTAAGAGGTAATTTACCTCTTGTAACCTAATATCCCTCTTCTGAACAATATATCCCACTTCTGAACATTATGCCCCACTTCTGAACAATATATTCCACTTCTGAACATTTCTATTTTGTAGACAGGTTATCGCTTATATAAGTTATAACGTTAATTGTGAGAAAAGAGAATTAGACTAATTAGGTTTACGATTACCATTTTTTATTCAAGTAACTTAAGTACACCCTGTATATACGATTAGTCTAGAAGAGTGACTCTCTTCTTGACACACAACTGAAATTGATGATAAAAAAAATGAAAACTAACTGACTCTATTTGACAGTATACGTTTGCTGCTCCTTTGAAATCCCAAAATACTTTTCCAGCTAAATCGGGTTATATACCTACGTCAGATGTGACTGGCAAAAGTACAGTATGGAACGAGTAAGGGTTCAGCGCGCTCCAATTTAATTATATATATATTAAATTTTACAATTTATTTTTAATATTATTGTATAAATTTATTAAGAATCTGATAAAACTATACATTTGTGAAATATAATACAAAATAAGTAAAAGTAGCTAAATAAGTTTTAATATTGACAGTCTAACATTTTCAAGAAGCCATTTTGTTTTTTTTTTATTCTCACTATATCACTCCCAAATTATTAAATTACTCAAATAAAAAACTATTTTATACAGGGTGATTATATTACAGGTAGTAAAGAGCCGTTACTGGAGCAACGTATACCAGCTACGTACTTGGCCTTGGAGGAGTGTGTTCACTCGCTGGCCGGAGAACTGAAGGAACCAGTCCTTAGACACGACCAGTACCGACGGCTGGTGAGATATTTATAAAAATCATTTCAACTAAAACTCATACTCATAGAAGGGAAATCTGCTACAGTTCGTTCGCGTTAAGAATGCAGTGAGTCAGTGAGTGGGCGGGGGGGGGGGGGGTGTGTGTGTGTGTGTGTGTGTGTGTACTTCTGTAGAGTCGTTAGAAGTTAAACTTAAATAAAGGATCTTTTCAAAAAACTAAATTATTATTATATATTATATTATAGTTAACTTCAAATTGTCGGCATTTTGTGGTGGTGTGACATAACTTAAAAAATTGCGGCACGGCCAACGTACAATGATGACTCACTGCAATCTTAACGTGAACGAACTGTAGGGGTGTGCGAATATCGTTTGAATCGAATCGAATATTAAATTTAGAATAATTCGAACTCAGCGATTGTTTTCTCCGGGTAATTCATTTCTGATCAAATAATAATGGTCGCGGGTGGCAATGGCATACTTTCGTTCCGTGGCGCGTATACAATTGTTCATCAGACTGTGATCGAAAGTTCGATGAAACGAAATCAATCGTAATAAGAATTAATTGAAGAATAAAAATTGTCAAATATCATAAAAGAAACGCACATGCGTCGAAATTTTGAACAAAATTACGCATTTATTGAAGTAAAACTTCTTCAGGCTTTGACGGTAAAGATTTGACGGATGAAACGCGTGATTAGCGTCACGAGGATGTGCAGCGTTTTACAAACAATTAAATTTTTTCCTGTTTCCCCTCCTCTAAGTTTCGGAAATGTAAAGTTTTACATTTGTATAAATATAAACAAGGCTTAAAAGAAATTTTAATGATGACATGTGTACTTTCGTCACTGAAAATAGTTCCGAAAGTACGAACTTTCGATACAGGTACGATGAAAATGAAATTGAATATTTTGATAATAATATATGTCGGAGAATAAGAGAGAACGGAGAAGCATAAAGCACAGGGGCGTAGGGTACTCCGCCGACATCGTCATTAATGGAATCCATTATTTAATTTCTTATTCTGCGGGCGTCCGTGGGTAATGCCGGTGCAATCAAACACTTTATTAATTAACTCGGATTATAATGTTCAATCACTTAATGTTCCCGATATCAATTTACACAAACTCATTAACAATAGCTAGGAACGCGACAGTTTCAATAGTCGACCACTCCGGCCGACCGCCACTCGAGAACTGCCACTTATTGACTTTGCCCCCACGCCGATACACAGATGGCGGCAGCGTTCCACAGACACCTGCACTCCGACATATATATATTCGAATATCGATAATTCTCGAATTCTTCCTCAGCGAAAAAAAGCCATTAGCAGTATCATTGTTCCAGGTGACACAGTACATGCAGCAGAGGAACCTACGAGTATTTCGAGACGCAGCGGAACTGCACCAGGCGACGATGTTCTTACACGAAAATGGTAAGTATTGGTTGCCCTTTTCACCATTAACCGGTGAACTCTAGACTTTAATCTCACTAGAGTACAGTCTAAAATGGTAAAGAGTGATGACTCCATCCGAAATACAATTACACCATTGGATAGCTGAAGAAACAACCAAATTATCACGCTTAGGACTGTAGCGANGTTTAGACACGGTAAAGCTAGGACTTTCATTCGTCAACTATAGTGTAACAAACGGCGGGTATTTTTATTTTTCAAGGTACTATGGAGATATATCTATCTATCTATCTTACTTTTTCATTCTTTAGGTGTTCTCCTGCACTACGACGATGCGACCCTAAAGGAGCTCTACTTCCTGCGGCCTCAGTGGCTATGTGATGTGTTGGCGCACGTTGTCACCGTAAGGGAGATCAACCCCTTCGCCAACAATGGTGAGATTACCCACGAAATGGTCCCAAAACACACACACTTGTTTAATTTTGAGGACGTATTCACGGAAGTCGATCACGCTAAGTCTATCCCCAAAATTGATTCAAAAAAGAAACCCATTTAGGACATTTTCAGACCGAATACGTTCAAACTAAGTCGATCCCCAAAAATGTATGTAAAAACAAACAGATTTAGTACTATTTGCAAACCTTATTCACTGAAGTCTTTCAAGCTTAGTGTACCCCCAAAAATGGGCCTAAAAATAAATAAATTTATGACCATTTTCAGACCTGATTTACTGAATTCGTTCAAGCTAAGTCTTTCTCCAAAATATAAATTCTCAATTTCAGACCGAATTCAGGGAATTTATACTGGCTAATTCTATCCCCAAAAATAAGTCTAAAAATATAGGACCATTTTCAAACTGTATTTACTGAATACTTTCAAGTTTAGTGTACCCCCAAAAATGGGCTTAAAAATAAATAAATTTAAGACCAAATTAACTGAATTAGTTCAAGCCGTCTTTCTCCGAAATTGGCCCTAAAAAATGAAATTTCGTTCCATTTCAGACCGAATTCAGGGAATTTATTCAAGGTAATTTTATCCCCGAAAATAAGTCTAAAAATATATGTCCATTTTCAAAACGAATTCACTAAAGCTAACTCTATCCATAAAAATGTGCTAAAAGACTGACAAATTTGACAATATTTTAAGACTGAATTCACGGATTGCGTTAAAGCGAAGTCTATTCCCAAAAATGAGGCCAAAATCAAAGCAATTGAGGGCCATTTTCAGACCTATTTCACTGATTTCGTTCAAGCAAAGTCCCAAATTTGATTGTTGGTGTTGGGTAGATAAGTGTAAATAGTACCTAACCGTTATTTCGCCTGATTAATTTTAATATTTTGTAACAATGTGCCGGTGTCAGCGGAATTATCACCCAAAGAGATTCCTACAACGATCACAACGCTAGCAAATCAATTAGTCACTTATGACTTACCTATTTGAAGCTCGTATGATCGCAGATCTCCCAGGTCGTTGGCAACTGGACACTGATGCAGATTTTTTCGAAAAAAACTGATATGTGGCAGTTAAATATCGGCGGCGGTTCATAGATGACTGTTAATTGTTGCGCGCACGCCGGTGAGCTTGTGGCCCGGGGTAATCAATAATGAGTCTTATAAGATAAGCCATAAGTTCTTTTATTGACTTACGTAGCGTTTTTTATTTGTGATACGATATAGAATACCCTCGAGTTATAACTCGCCCGAACAGGTGTCCCAAAGATGTGCCTAAAACAAACATATTTGGGACCTTTTCAGACCGAGTTCTTGCAATTCGTTCAAGTTACGTCTATGCCTAAATATGAACTTCAAAACTAAATTAAAATTTGTTTTTCTGCATTACATTGATTATAGGATTCCCTTCAAAATTTGACAGAATAATATATCTGTTCATCATGTTTTAGTGAGTCATTAATCTAACCAATTAGTGAACGTACAGTCAGGTTAATCAGGAAAGTATTAGTTACTAATTTGAACTATTACTCAATTCAGAAAGACTGATCTGGCCAAACTGTGAATTAAAGTCAATTATCTGATCAATAACTGAATTTAGTGACTGATTAGACCAATTAATGAATTTTAGTTAATTACTTCATCAATTAGGGAGTTTATAGTAACTGATTAGACCAATTAATTGAAATTAATTGTCTGATCAATCAGTAGGTTTTGATTTGACCAATTAATTAAAGTTAATTATCTGATCAATTAATAATTTTGTAGTGACTGATTAGACCAATTAATGAATTAAAGTTATTTATGTGATCAATTAATGAGTTTACAGTGATTTTACATGTTAGTTAATAGTCATGTTTGGATGTTTGACCCCAGGTATAATGAAAGTGGATGATCTGGCGCACGTGTTCAAAGCTTCACCGGTCCTGGGAGGTGGGGAGGAGGCTAGATCTCTCGGGGTGTCGCTGTTGAACAAATTCGAACTGGCACTGTGCTGGGACGCTAGATCTTTGCTGGTGCCACCTTTGTTACCTGATGCAGAACCGAAACAGCCTCAGGTAAGATTGAAATCCGTAGAATGCCTCAATAAACTATAAATCATGGATACCTAATGCTGGAGAGGAAATTCTTTTTGTATATATGATATATGTTTATTTTATGAGTACGCTTTGTAGGACATGAGATAACGTTGTGTTGTTTCCTCCAGTTGGCTCTAAAGTCCCGGGCGTGGCCGGGGACTCCCCGCAGGACCGCCCTCGGCACTCTCTCCACTCTACCCGACTCCATTAGGGGCACTGACTCTCCCATGCTAATACGTGAGTTATTTTTTTATATTCTTTCCATTTACCAGCTGTAATATCGTGATTTTGTTTGCTAATCATGTCTCTGATGTACCTATCAGTCAGTACTTAATATCTGCATGTTTATGTGTCAATTGTGTGTGTTACTTGATTGAAATGTTTATTTTGTTGTGTTGTGTGTTTATTGGTAGAGGAGGGTGTGGGGGGGATAGCGGTCTCGTCGCGGGCTAGTGGTCGCAGCATCCGTCGTTTGTTGCTGCTCTCTTACGTGCCTCGTGGGTTCTGGGCGCGGCTGTGTGCGAGGGTGCTGGCCGATCCTGCTTTGGCGTTACATTCTCCAAGTCTCTATACTGCTCCCAGAGAAGTATGATAAACACACACAGACACGGATAACTTCACACACATCTACACACGCTCACGGATATACACACGTATACCTACATACATATTCACGGGCACACACTCACACGGACATGACTATACACCCAGACACACTATCACGAACAATCACACACCCGGACACACCTACAGACGGACGTGTCTTCACATAGACACGCCTTCACATGGACAGCCACACACATCATGGATAAACCAACTCCCAGAGACACCCCACACACACGCACCCACACACGGACGCATCTACATACATACACGGACCCACCCTCACATGGACAACCGGACACACATGGATAAACTGACTATCAGACACACCCCACACACATACACGGACATACCTACAGATGGACACCCAGACACATAGATGGATAAACCGACTACCAGACACCCCACACACATACACGGACACACCTACAGATGGACACATTTTCATACATACACGGACACACCTACAGATGGACACATTTTCATACATACACGGACACACCTTCACATGGACATCCAGACATACATGGATAAACCGACTACCAGACACACCCCACACACATACACGGACACGCCTACAGATGGACACCCAGACACATAGATGGATAAACCGACTACCAGACACACCCCACACACATACACGGACATACCTACAGATGGACACCCAGACACATAGATGGATAAACCGACTACCAGACACCCCACACACATACACGGACACACCTGCAGATGGAGACATTTTCATACATACACGGACACACCTTCACATGGACACCCAGACACATAGATGGATAAACTGACTACCAGACACACCCCACACACATACACGGACATACCTACAGATGGACACATCTTCATACATACATGGACACACCTTCACATGGACACCCAGACACATACATGGATAAACCGACTACCAGACACACCCCACACACACACACGGACATACCCACAGATGGACACCCAGACACATAGATGGATAAACCGACTACCAGACACACCCCACACACACACATACACGGACACACCTACAGATGGACACATCTTCATACATACACGGATACACCTTCACATGGACACCCAGACACATACATGGATAAACCGACTACCAGACACACCCCACACACACATACACGGACACACCTACAGACGGACACATACGTACATACAAATACAAACAGTGTGTTGTGTAGTCAGAGACTGTCTGCGTTAACTTACTATCAATTACAAAATATTCATTTCATTTCCACGGTTATCTTGATGTTATAACCTTCAATCTCACCAGATGGAGATTGACGACAACGTGATGAAGGCACTGGACTTGAACTGGTCCTGGAAGCTATGGAAGACGGGTCTCAAACTGGTCTGCGGGGAGCTGACCCTGCTGGCCTTGAGGGAACTCCCCCCTCGGTACGACCCCCTCTTGGGAGCGGTGGGTGATGAGGACGAACCCGATGAGCTTTATCACTCTATGAGGTAAGTGAATACTCTTATTTGAGTTATATGTATAGTTGTTAAGTCCGTAAGTTAGTTTGGCTTATGGTTCCTTTGCTTTAGGTTTCGGGTGCGTCAGGAAGGTGTGTGGTGTGATCTGGACGTGCAGTCTTCTGCATGCGTGGAGATATTGCTCCCAGCTGAAGTTTGCATCGTCAGAAGAGAAGACGGACTTCCCATCGGTGGATGTCAGGTAAGAATCGCTATCAGAGGTCCCGGGTTTTATTTTCAGAAACGCTTATTTACTAAGTTGTATTTTCATCATACCTGTATTGAAAGTTAATTTCCGATTAAATAAATGGGTAATCTAGTGCGCATTCCTAAACTTTTCGACGCATGCGCGCTTCTTTAATATGTCAAAATATTAGGCGATTTGTCATAAATTTGTTATTCACTTGTCACTTTTAACGATACATTATTCCAAATTATAACGTAAAACTGTTTTCTCCGTTGCCTGTTGTTTTACTGTCCAAGGTGCTCGATAAAGGAGCCAAGGTCAATATGGCGGCGCCCTAGCTCGCATCAACTGTTTCATTTCAATCGTGGTTTAATAAAACCTCAAAAATTTTTTAAATTCGATCTTTCTTTAGCTAATAGTTTCTTTTACCCAAAGGTTATCTATTAAGAGATGCTTATGCTTTAAGACCGCCTTTTCCTGCTGTGGTTCCTAAACTATAATAAAGCCCTTTATTTATTTGCTATAAATCAAAATTTTGATTTGCTTAACTCTGATGATTACATATTAAGTTTTTAGAGGGTAAGTAAGTAGCAGCCCTTTAACGTCCCACTGCTGGGCACAGGCCTCCTCACTCCGAGGAGCGAGGGTTTTTAGAGCATAGACCCACCACGCTGCTCCACTGCGGATTGGCAGGCATAGTACACAAGTGCACTCTCTATTCCTTCACTCTCATAGTCCGATGTGACGGGAATCCGACACGACCGGAGAGAGATCAGGCGCAGGACCGACGGCTTAACGTGCTCTCCGAGGCACGGGGGTGGATCACACCGCCAACTTCCCAACTTCGGGCAAATATTGAGAAAATCTTAATAGAAAACTCAATATTGATTTTTGAATTGGCCCGACCCGGGACTCGAACCCAGGACCTCATGTCTGTAGTCGAACATGCTAACCACTAGACCAATGAGGCAGTGTTTTTTTTAGAGGGTAATAATATTAAATTATTATGTTTTGCAGATTTATTGTTTTTGATTGCATATCTAATCTTAATATTATTGTCATGAATGAATGAGTTAACAAATCGTTGCTTGTTACGTAGTCGAAGCATGTGTCAGGAATGAGCAATTTAATAATAATTAGTAAATAAATAATATGTTCATAACTTTATCTATTTTTTTGAATTATTAAATATTTAATAAAAATTTAAAAATTAAACTTTCTGGTCAGCTAAGCTAGATTCCGTACCGGTGGCTCTACCACCGGTTCGGAATCTAGCTTAGTTTTGTATCGCAGAACAGCCAGATTTACCGACACAACTAACTTAAAATACAATAACTGGTAGCTAACATTGATTAAAAACTGAGCACTCATCTAATTAGGCCATCACGGCAAAACACCAATTAAATGTTTGCCACCAAATACATTTCTTAATCATTTTATTTATCAAGAAACTACCATTCCCTATTAGTTTTTAATAGTTACAATTAATATAATTTAAGTATCTAATCTGAGACTGCCTCATTGGTCTAAGACTGCCTCATTGGTCTAGTGGTTAGCATGTTCGACTACAGACATGAGGTCCTGGGTTCGAGTCCCGGGTCGGGCCAATTCAAAAATCAATATTGAGTTTTCTATTAAGATTTTCTCAATATTTGCCCGAAGTTGGGAAGTTGGCGGTGTGATCCACCCCCGTGCCTCGGAGAGCACGTTAAGCCGTCGGTCCTGCGCCTGATCTCTCTCCGGTTGTGTCGGATTCCCGTCACATCGGACTATGAGAGTGAAGGAATAGAGAGTGCACTTGTGTACTATACCTGCCAATCCGCAGTGGAGCAGCGTGGTGGGTCTATGCTCTAAAAACCCTCGCTCCTCGGAGTGAGGAGGCCTGTGCCCAGCAGTGGGACGTTAAAGGGCTGCTACTTACTTACTTAAGTATCTAATCATTTATGAAACACTAGAATGGTTTTACAACAAATTGGCATTTTGAAGGCCATTTTTTCTAAGAATACGATTTAGTCAAATGACGAACCGTATCCTTTATTTAAAATATTATTTTATTTGAAATATATCATAAATTATTTTATATGTCGGAGTGCTCTGTGGATCGCGGGTCTGTATGCAATAGTCTGTGGAACCCTGGCGCCATCTGTCTATCAGTAAGGGGCAGGGTCAATAATTCAGTCCGGCGCGTCTCTCGGTAGTTCTCGAGTGGCGGTCGGCCGGAGCGGTCGACTATTGAAACTGTCGCTTTCCTAGCTTTTATTATTAATCAATTTGCGTAAATTGATATCGGGAACATTAAGTGATTGGACATTATATTCTGAGTTAATTAATAAAGTGTTTGATTGCACCAACATTACCCACCGACGCGCACAGTATAAGAAATTAAATTATGAATGCCATTAATGACAATGTCGGTGGAGAACCCTACGCCCCTATGCTTTATGCTCTCCTGCTCTCTTATTCTCGAGACATATATATACTATCACATGCCAGCTTTAGGTTCATCAGTACTATCGTCTGTCTTCGTTTTCGGTAACGGTCTCTGATACCTTGTATAGATCAAGAGTTTCTTCCTCACAGAGCATTAGTCTGGAGCCGAATCCGGAGGTGCTTACAAAAGTGTTGGCTCTGATATCGGACCACGTGGATCTACTTCTAGAAGATTGGTACCCGTCTCTTGGTAAGAAAATATTCATTTAAACCACACTAAACTGCTCTCTCTATCTGTTCTTTATCTATCTCCGTTTCTCACACTACATCTTTCAACTTATGTTTCTTCTTCTCTTACCATTCTCTTATATCACTCTCCGACTCTCTATCTTTGCCACTACATCTCTATTTGTTTCTACATATACAAATAGAGAAAAACAAACATCCCTCGCTCATTATCCAGCGATTTATCTCGATATATCATTTCTTAAGCTGAAGCTCGGGTCAAGGATCGCTAGCCCATACGTTCGTTGACCCGGGCATCAGCTGTTTTTTTTTTTTTAGTAAGTACTATCGTATGTCTTCCTTTTCGGAAGCGGTCTCCTAACACTTTAAATACATGAAATATAACTCACTAACTGACTCACGTGTGATCAATATACTCTGGTCATATTAGCATATAACCTAATTATATATAAGACCCTCTGCTTCTTTAGGTACCCGTTTCGTTCACACATCTGAGGGTAGGTGTTTGATAACACGCGTGGCGCCGTGTCCGGCGTGCTTACGAGACTTCCACACCACCACGAACTCCCCGGAGAACGTCGATCCCCACCACCACCACAACGACCATGATAAACATTTGGCACAGGTGAGACATGCTTTGAAAAAAAATGTGGTGGTTTTTTAATCCCTTTAGGTTTTTCTCGATGTAGATGAAATATAGGAAAATCCGTTCTTAGTAAACAGTTACTTCGCCTAATTTCAAATCAATCGGGATTTGAGAGATCTCACACTGTGACGTCACTTTTCACTTATATATTCGAAGATAAATCGAAATATAGAGAAATCTGTTATTAGTGAGCGTCTACGTTGCGAAAGCAATATGTATGCCATAAAAATGATTAGTTCCGTTATTTACCGACTGAAGTTCTTATTCATCATACCTGTGTCGAAAGTTTGTACTTTCGGCGCTGTTATTAGTGACAAGACCGCCACAATGCTTTTCGAATCAATAAATGCGTAATTTAGTACGCATGCTTCTGATTTTCGACGCACGCGCGCTTCTTTTATATGTCATTATTTTTTCCATTGCCTGTTGTTTTGCTGCCCAAGGTGCTCGATAAATCAGCCAAGGTCAATATGGCGGCGCCCTAGCTCGCATCAGCAGTTTAATTTGAATCGTGCTTTCATAAAACTTCACTTTTTTAATTCCTTCTTTCTTTAACTAACAGTTTTCTTTACCCAAAGGTTGCTTATGCAATAAGACCGCCTTTGGCTGCTGGGTTTCGTAAACTTCTGTGTGTGTAATAAGGTATTTATTGATCTATTCTATCATTTGTAGGTGTTACGTCGCTTGGAACTGGGTGGTGCGGAACCAAGACGCATGCGACTGTCGGAGGAGTCTAGGGCCTCCGATGGCGACAGTGGAGTCGGTGCTGAGTCCAATGGTAACCAAGAGATTATTCTTCAATTCTTACATCGGTTCTCCACCGACATCGTCATTAATGGCATCCATAATTCAATTTCCATACTGTGGGCGTTGTTGGTACAATCTAACACTTTATAAATTAACTCAGATTATAATGTTCAATTACTTAATGTACCCCATATCAATTTACACAAACACATTAATAATAATGGCTAGGAACGCGACAGTTTCAATAGTCGACCGCTCTGGCGGACCGTCGCTCGAGAACTGCCAGGACACGCGCCGGCTTGACAATTGATCCCACGCCGATAGACGGCGCCAGCGTTCCACAGACTACTGCACTCCGACATACATTCCGACATTATGGTACATTGCAGTGAGGGGGGGGGGGGGGGGGTNGCCGGGGGGGGGGGGGGAGTAGTAATATTGCCGCTGATATTGATACATTGAATTACATATTGGTTTTATATTACTATTGCTTATATTTGCGTTGTACTAGTTATATAAATCGAGCGGCACTTTCTGTTAAAAGTATTCGATTTATCGATTTTTATAATTGAAAATCAATCAGAGTCGACCTTTCACCAGCCTTCGATATTATCGTCTTTTATAATCCGGAGCTCGAATTGTTAGGGTTATTCTACATCGATGCATCGAAAACATCGATATTTACAATTCGATACATCAAATTGATGTAAGGGTCTGAAAAGTTTTTTTTTTTAAATGAAACTTCTTTAGGAGCATGAGAGTAAAATTTTTATGGATGCAACGCGTGATTAGCGTCACGAAGATGTGCAGCGTTTTTTATGATGATTCATTTGAAGGTTAGATTATACAATTCGTCATTCGATATTTCAATATATTATTTGTATTAATTTTTGCAATTTAATATTTTAAAGACTTAAGTTTTATATTTGTATAAATATAAACACGACTTAAAAATTTGTTGGCCAAAGAAATTTCTCTTCTGATATGTGTACTGTATACGCACGCACTTTTACCTTTTTATAAATTTTTTGTGCCGAATGTCATAACCCTCGTGTTGCAAGTCCTTTTAAACTATAAAGCTTGGTGGGGTGATGACGTCACCTTTGACGTATACCGTCTCAATACAGCGCTGCAGACATTTATTATGATTAAAATCAAAGCCAGGTGTGTGTGTGTTTATATTACTTCTATCTTATATAATCTCACCTTGTATTGGCATCTTCTAGCATCATCCAGGATGGGTTCCACGGAGGGTTTCTGTAGCAGCAACGTGTTCTCGGCCACGTGCTGGACGCTCGAGGAATGTGTATTGGCCGCCTGTACCACCGCACCATTAAGGTGTCCTCATCATGCGGACGTGCAGCTCGCTGATGTAGCGCCTGATACGGTGGGTATTCCAATCGAATCAAATCAGAAATTCTCTATTCGAGTAGACCTTTACAACCTTTGAATCGTCAATTTTCTTTTTGGGGAGGGATTGTAATATTATACCTAATTGACACTTTGGTTCGGCTTCAAAACTGCGGTTGTTCATGCAGTGATCTGGTTCGAAGGACCAAGGGTTTGGTGAGGGCTTCACAAACTTCTCTTAGGTTTAGTGGACTGTATAGTTTCGTGATACTTCGGGTCAGCTTGAAAACTTTGTTTGTTCAATGCTGCAGTGATCCGACTCGAAAGACCATACTATTGGAGAGGGATGGTTCACAAATCCCTCCACGTTTAGTAAACTTTATGGGTTCATAATATTTCTATTAGTTCGACGCAAGTTCGACGACTTCCAGCCTCCCGAACTAGCCGGATTCCGAAAAGGCTTTAGTACCATAGACCAAATCTTTACGCTGTGGCAGATTATACAGAAGACCGAAGAGTATAATCGGCCACTCTGCTTGGCGTTAGTGGACTATGAGAAAACCTTCTATTCGGTGAAATCCTGGGCCGTGTTGAGATCTTTGCAGAGATACAGAATTGACCACCGGTATATACACGTGTTGAAGTGCTTGCACGAAAACGCCACCATGGCAGTTCCTGTACAGGACCATAGCACAGAGTCTATCCAACTGCAGCGTGGAGTTCGACATGGAGATGTAATCTCCCCGAAGCTCTTTACTGCGGCTTTGGAAGACCTCTTTAAGCTTATGGAGTGGAACGGACTGGGCATCAACATCAACGGCGAGTACATCACTCATCTACGGTTTGCCGACGACGTGGTCATTATGGCAGAGACTCTGGAAGATCTCAATGCAATGCTCGATGACCTCAGCAGAGCTTCTCGACAGGTGGGCCTAAAAATGAACATGGATAAGACGAAAGTTATGTCCAATATCCATGTTCCGCTCCACCCAGTCATCGTTGAGAACTCTACACTCGAAATTGTTGACGAGTATACATACCTGGGACACATAGTCCAGCTAGGTAGGTCCAATTTCGAGAAAGAGGTCAACCGCCGAATCCAACTCGGTTGGGCAGCGTTCGGGAAACTACGGCAGATATTTTCGTCCGATACCCTTCAGTGCTTGAAGACAAAGCTCTTCGAACAGTGCGTATTGCCAGTGATGATCTACGGCTCCGAAACGTGGTCGCTTACTATGGGCCTCATGCGGAAGCTCAGAGTCACTCAGCGTGCGATGGAGAGAGCAATGCTCGGAGTTTCTCTGCGTGATCACATCAGAAAAGAGGAGATCAGTAGCAGAACCAAAATCACCGTTATAGCCCTACGAATCGCGAACCTGAAGTGGCAATAGGCTGGGCACATAGTCCGACGGACCGATGGATGTTGGGGCCCGAAAGTGCTGGAGTGGCGACCCCGCACCGGGCTACCGGGCTTGTCTATACTCGGTGCTTGGGTCTTGAGGGTTCGGTGCTTCAGTTGATTTAGTTCGTTGATTCAGTGCAGGTATTATACTCGTATGCAATTCTTCCACTCGGCACGTACAAGCACCCGTATTGAGTGGGAGAGAGGGCGATTACCGGTACTGAGGCGGGAGGAGTGCCGCTGACGGTTCGACAAACAGCGGTAACAACACGTGAGGTCCCATACTTATCTATTTTCATGATGTTCTAGCTATTACTGGATGTTGAAGAAGATAAAAGGGCTCGTTGGGAACATGTCACTCGCGGGGCGGTTGCGGGTAGAGGTGCCTTCGGTACGGTTCTCACAGGTACTTGGAAGCGGCCGGGGGCAAAACCCTGCCCAGTGGCCATCAAGGCTCTGCAGCCGGTGGCACCGCCCTCTGCTCATGACATCTCCGCAGTCCAAGCATACAAGGTGAGTAAAAAAATGGAGTGAAAGTATATTAACTGATATTATTAATAATAGCATATTGAACCATGTTAAGTGTTTATATATAATGTGGTATTCAGGCGGCAGTATCCCGCTGGGAGAGAGACTCCTGGGGAGCCGCTTGTCGTGCATACTGCGGCCTGCGCCAGGAGTTGGGGATCCTGTCCCGGCTGAGGCATCCACATGTGGTCCCACTTCTGGCCGCCTGCCCGGCACCACTTGCACTGCTCCTGGCTGTTGCTCCACAGGTAAATACCTAGGCACCTGCTTGATTTTTACACCATGTCGGCGTGACAACCTCAGAAGCAATAAAAGCACTCCATTACTTTGTGAATTTACACTATCAAAATATATACTAATTCACAAATGCATTAAATTACTATTTCACGATATGAAATCTTGACGTCCGGTATCATGACATCCTGTAACATGACATCTTGTGTCATGACATTAAGTATCATGACTTTATATTAATTTTGGAGAGTTGTGACATCACATTTAGTACCATGAGACATTGTATCTAGTCGAATCGTCAAATGAAACTGGAGCTAAGTCATAGCATATTACTCAGCTAGGGCTGAAAGTATAACATCGGCGAACACATGATTTAACGTGATAAAAGGGCGGGCGACAATGCCATAATTTGCTCCCCGTGGGGGGTATACAATATTTCATCAGATCGAAAGTTCATTTTGATGACGCAACACCTTTGTCATTCAAAATTGTCCCGAAAGTACAAACACTCGATAAAGGTCCGATAAAAAAACTATATTCATGACACAAGATGTTTTTTGACTCAAACGTTTTGTAAGCGTATATTTATTGAAGTTATACTTCTTTTGGCGCGTTAGGGAAAAATGATGAGTAAATTTTAAGATGCGCTCGCATACCGTCACAAAAAACCGACACCCTGAAGTTAGTTAAAATTATAACTTCCCTCAACTATAAAAAACAGTACGTTTATTATTTCTACAAACGTATAGAATTTTTTTTTAAGATTTTTATCTAGTTACGTCAAAGAAGTATAACTTCAATAAATATACGCGTGTACATAAGTACAAGCACTTTTTTTTATTGGTGACAGATTAGCGCTTGACTGTGATCTCACCTGATGGTAAGTGATGATACAGTCTAAGATGGAAGCGCGCTAGTCTGTTAAGAGGCGATATACCCCTTACGTTTTCTACACAGCATCGTACCGGAACACAAATCTCTTTGTTTGGCGGTACGTTTTTACTGGTAGGGTGGTAACTAGCCACGGCCGAAGCCTCCCACCAGTCCAGACTTAGACAAATTAGAAAATACAGTTTCCTAAATTCGTCCTACCAGGACCTCCGCTAGCAAAGCGAATAAGGCCGTCAAACTTTACACTCGTATTGCCTAGGTGGCGCTCTTAACCGGAAATTATTAGTCAAAAATGTATTTCATTAAATTTAATCTTTAAATAAACATCCGAAACAAAAAATTTATGTCAATTTATTCGTTCCACCGATTAAATCGTTTTAAAAATTTATTTAATCACATTTAAACATGATAATTTGAAGCACGAGCACTAAAATATATTGTAGACGCAGCGCGCATGCGTGTACAATTTGAAGTACGCGCACTAAATTCTCAAAATAGCGCCGTAAGTATGAATTTCCGATACTGGTATGAAAAAAGAATTTTATGTGACTTTTTGGATTATCAGGGCTCGTTGGAGAGCAGCCTCCGTCGCTACCGCGGTTGTGGAGCCCGAGTGGGCCCCAGGACTGCCAGGGCCGTGGCATTACAAGTAGCCCGGGCCCTGGAGTACTTGCACGCACACCGCGTACTATACAGAGACTTAAAGGTAATACCTCACCTTATTTTAAGGTGTGTTGTGACAGTCGGCTCATATACGATATTTTTCGTACACTCATGTAGGCTTTGATCCCGTGTAAATATGGAAAAACAATTGTTTATCTGATCGAATTATTAATCCAAATCCAGTCAAGAATGATACATAAAGTAAGTTGCAGCCCATTTACGTCCCACTGTTGGGTACAGGCCTCCACGTTCATAGCAGAGATGGTTTATAGAACATGACCCACAAGGCTACTCCACAGCGCAATGGCAGGCGGAAGAATTATACATATATAACAAAATGATCCCTTTTGGTAACAAGACAAATAACAGACTCCTCCATATTCCCGCGGGATCGGGAATCAGGCAGGTAACAACGTAAGAAACAGCTAAATACTTATCACTAAAATCTTACCAAACGTATGCGTTCTTACCACTCACTCGCTCACAAAAGTTTCGCCAAATTTAATAAACTGATCCCTTTTGCGAAGTAGACAGATAACAGACGTCCCATATTCCCACGGGATTGGTACTTACGCGAGTAACATCATAGTTAACCGCTAAATACAGTATATCACTAAAATCTTACCAAACGAATGCATTCTTTCACCTCACTCACAAAAGTTTCATGAAATTGTATAATTGTAAAAAATGATCCCTTTTGTGAAGTAGACCAACAAGGGATTTCCTCATATTCCCACGGGATTGGGAAATATGCGGCTAACACCCCAGAGAACAGCTAAATATAATATATCACTTAAATATTACCAAATATATATACTCGTATTCTGTCCACTCACTCACTCACAAAAATTTTATCATATTTTGCGATGTAGAAAACGACGGATTTCCTCATATGCCCGCGGGATCAGGAATTACGCGCGTAACAGCGTAGGGAACAACTAAATACAATATATCACTAAAATCTTGCCATATTTTAAAGTGTGTCATGACAGTCGGCCCATATAATTAACAAAATCTATAATAATATTGTTAATGCACAAGAAAGTGATGATACCGTCTGAGTATGTAAAATTATATGATACTTCTAATAGGATGTTTGTCTGTGTGTAGTCTGAGAACGTGTTGGTGTGGTCTCTTCCCGCGCCTCAGGATGCTGATGCTCTGGAGTTCAGTTCGGATCCAGTGGATGTCCACGTCAAGTTAGGAGATTATGGTGAGTGAGATTATGGTCTCGTGACTTCAACATCCGCTCTGGCTCACTCTGATATTGTGTGTAGGTATATCTCGTCTCGCACCGCCGTCTGGTACGAAAGGCTTCGGGGGTACGGAAGGTTTCATGGCGCCGGAAATAATGCGGTACAACGGCGAGGAGGAGTACACTGAGAAGGTATACAATTACTCTTTGCTTGACAGTTTTTTGCCAGTGAAAGTCAATGAATGAGCATATTATAAATCAGAATGTTAACAAAGAGATACTTTTTAACTTGAGAATTCTATATATAAATGCCTATCAGA
The DNA here is from genome assembly GCA_015832385.1 of Elymnias hypermnestra. NCBI lineage: Eukaryota > Metazoa > Arthropoda > Insecta > Lepidoptera > Nymphalidae > Elymnias > Elymnias hypermnestra. The sequence goes on along the minus strand of JACTOM010000055.1, from coordinate 769,451 downwards.
ATATTTAAAACATGCGTTTCAGAATGTTAAAGAATTGCTGGCAGAACAAAGCAGAGATGTTTGTGTCAGAATAATGAACAGATGCATGTCAGAATATTGCAGAGTTGAATGTGTTATAATATTACAGAGATGTGTGTCAGAATATTACGGAGATGTGTGTGTCATAATGTTGAAGAGATGAATGTCTGAATATTGCAGAGTTGTATGTGTAATAATATTACAGAGATGTGTGTCAGAATAATGAACAGATGCATGTCAGAATATTGCAGAGTTGTATGTGTTATAATATTACAGAGATGTGTGTCAGAATATTACGGAGATGTGTGTGTCATAATGTTGAAGAGATGAATGTCTGAATATTGCAGAGTTGAGTATCAGATATTGTGGAGATGAAGGTCGGAACATTGCGGAGATGTGTGTGTCATAATATTGAAGAGATGAATGTCAGAATATTGAAGAGTTGTAAGTATCATAATATTACAGAGATGTGTATCAGATATTATGGAGATGAATGTCATAATATTGAAGAGATGTGTGTCAGATATTGTGGAGATGAAGGTCAGAACATTGCGGAGATGTGTGTGTCATAATGTTGAAGAGATGAATGTCAGAATATTGAAGAGATGAGTATCAGATATTGTGGAGATGAAGGTCAAAACATTGCGGAGATGTGTGTGTCATAATATTGAAGAGATGAATGTCAGAATATTGCAGAGTTGTAAGTGTCATAATATTACGGAGATGTGTGTCAGATATTATGGAGATGAATGTCAGAATATTGAAGAGATGAGTATCAGATATTGTGGAGATGAAGGTCAGAACATTGCGGAGATGTGTGTGTCATAATATTGAAGAGATGAATGTCAGAATATTGCAGAGTTGTAAGTGTCATAATATTGCAGAGATGTATGTCAGATATTATGGAGATGAATGTCAGAATATTGAAGAGATGTGTGTCAGATATTATAGAGATGAATGTCAGAATATTGAAAATATGAGTGTCAAATATTGTGGAGATGACGGTCAGAACATTGCGGAGATGTGTGTGTCATTATATTGAAGAGATGAATGTCAGAATATTGCAGAGTTGTAAGTGTCATAATATAACGGAGATGTATGTCAGATATTATGGAGATGAATGTCAGAATATTGAAGAGATGAGTATCAGATATTATGGAGATGAAGGTCAGAACATTGCGGAGATGTGTGTGTCATAATATTGCAGAGATGTATTTCAGATATTATGGAGATGAATGTCAGAATATTGCAGAGTTGTAAGTGTCATAATATTACAGAGATGTGTGTCAGATATTATGGAGATGAATATCAGATATTGAAGAGACGAGTGTTAGATATTGTGGAGATGAAGGTCAGAACATTGTGGAGATGTGTGTGTCGTAATATTGGAGAGATGAGTGTCAGAATACCGAGGACATGTCTGAGTCAGAATTTTGTAGATATGTGTATCATAACATTGAAGAGATATGTGTCATCATATTGTAGAGATGAAGGGCATATTCAAGAGAAAACTAGCAGAATGTTGTGGAGAAAAGGTTTGTTTCATAATATTGATAAAGTGAGACTCAGTTAGATGAGTTTCAGAATATTTAAGAAATGCATGGTATAATATTGAGTAGATGCATGTCTGATTCCAATTAAAAGTCTATTTTTTCTTTAGGTAGATTGTTTCTCGTACGGTATGCTGTTGTACGAGATATTCACACTGCGGCAACCCTTTGAAGGACACGAGGCTGTCAAAGAGGCTGTGCTGGAGGGAGCGAGACCTCCGTTGTCGCCAAGGGTGAGTTAATCAAATAGGCAGTTTTACTGCCTATTGAAAACCCACTGCTGGGTCAAATTTCAAATTAATCCGACTATAAAAGATCTCTAAAATCGTATTCGAATATTCAAGCAAGACTAATATGACAAACCAACCAAAATATCACCAATGATATATCCGGTATAATGACATAAAATACATCCGGTGTCATGACATTACAAATTATTAAGAAACCATACATTATATACATCAGAATTAGTATCACAACAATATAAATGATTAAGAATAATGACATCCTGCATCCGGTATCATGACATTATAATAATTAAGAATCCTTACCTTCGATAACATAAAAATTACTATCACAACAATTTAAATATGACATCCTGCATCCGGTATACGCTGTGTGTTCAAAAAGTATCGCGAATTTTGTGTTTTTTCAAAAATTATTTATTTATTCATGAATATCTATTTTGTCCCCTTCAAAGTAATCCCCATGAGATATTATACACTTGTGCCAACGGTTTTTCCAATCTTCGAAGCACTTCAAAAAATCATTTTTTTTTTTATCTTGTTCAGCTCCTCCTTCGATGCCGTCTTTATCTCGTCAAGAGAAGAGTAACGTCGTCCTTTCATGGGCCTCTTCAGTTTAGGGAACAAGAAAAAGTCACAGGGGGCCAGATCTGGGGAATACGGTGGCTGCGGCATCATTAGTGTGTTGTTTTTGGCCAAAAAGTCGCGCACAAGCAACGATGTGTGAGCAGGGGCGTTATCGTGGTGCAAAAGCCAATTTTTGTTCTTCCACAAATCCGGGCGTTTCTGGCGGATTGCTTCGCGCAAATTGCGCATAACTTGCAGGTAATATTCCTTATTGACCGTTCTTCCCTGTGGCAAGAACTCATGATGCACCACGCCCCTGCAATCAAAGAAAACTGTCAGCAAAACTTTCACATTCGATCGAACTTGGCGCGCTTTTTTCGGTCTTGGTTCGTGCGGCAGCTTCCATTGAGATGATTGAGCTTTGGTTTCCACGTCATAACCATAAACCCACGATTCGTCACCAGTTATGACCCTCTGGAGCAAAT
>JACTOM010000055.1:718462-763045 GCA_015832385.1 Elymnias hypermnestra | reverse complement strand
TTGTGTACAGGATGTAATTAATATTTTTTAATGTGAGCGTTTGTATTGTATACAGGGTGTAATTGATATTTTTAATTGAGAGCGCTTTTTATTGTATACAGGCTGTAATTGATATTTTTAATAGTGATCACTCTTTATTATATACAGGATGTAAATTTTTTTTAATTGTGTGCGCTTTTTTTTTGTGTACAGGATGTAATTAATATTTTTTAATGTGAGCGTTTGTATTGTATACAGGGTGTAATTGATATTTTTAATTGAGAGCGCTTTTTATTGTATACAGGCTGTAATTGATATTTTTAATAGTGATCACTCTTTATTATATACAGGATGTAAATTTTTTTTAATTGTGTGCGCTTTTTTATTGTGTACAGGATGTAATTAATATTTTTTAATGTGAGCGTTTGTATTGTATACAGGGTGTAATTAATATTTTTAATTGAGAGCGCTTTTTATTGTATACAGGATGTAATTAATATTTTTTAATGTGAGTGTTTGTATTGTATACAGGGTGTAATTAATATTTTTAATTGAGAGCGCTTTTTATTGTATACAGGATGTAATAATTATTTTTTAATGTGAGCGTTTGTATTGTATACAGGGTGTAATTAATATTTTTTAATGTGAGCGCTTTTTATTGTATACAGGATGTAATTAAAATTTTTTAAATGTGAGCGCTTGTATTGTATACAGGGTGTAACTAATTTTTTTAATTGTGACCGCTCTTAATTATATACAGGATGTATTTTTTTTTATGTAATACATATTTTTTCTACAGGGTGTCGACGTGCAGCCTTTCGTGGAGCGTGCGTCTGCACGAGCTGGTGGGCGGAACACCGAGTGCGGTGTCCGCCATGCATAATCTCGCCCCACTGCCCAGACTGGCCATCGCACTGGCTTGCGGGAGGTATATATACATTAATAGACAAAATTTCGACTGAAAGTATTCCATATGTAATAATTTATGGCATTTCGTCATTTGACTGATGAAGACTAGTCAATGACTGACCGATACAAAAACAAAATTGTTTCAGGTTGTTCATAGTGACGTCAGAGAGGCCTGAAGCTGAGAGTACTTTTGTATTAACTGAGTTGGGAACAGCTACTGAGTTGTGTAGTCTCGCCTCCGTCGATAATGAGGACGGGTGAGTTTTGCAATAAAGGATAAGGACATTCGAGTGTAATATTTGAGTGATCATTTGAAGGTATAAAGGAAAGGTAAGTAGCAGCCTAATAACGTCCCACTGCTGGGCACAGACCTCCTCACTCATATGAGAGAGGGTTTTTAGACCATTGACCCAATACGCTGCTTCACTGTTTGGCAGGCATAGTACACAAGTGCACTCTCTATTCCTTCACTCTCATATTCCGATGTGACCGTAATCCGACACGACCGGTGAGAGATCAGGCGCAGGATCGACGGCTTAATGTGCTCTCCAAGGCACGGGGGTGGATCACACCGCCAACTTCCCAATTTCACTAGACCAATGAGGCAGTTCAACATACATTGGAGGGTAGGTTGATTTTTATGAATCTGCCTCATTGGTCTAGTGAAATTGGGAAGTTGGCGGTGTGATCCATCCCCGTGCCTCGGAGAGCACGTTAAGCCGTCGGTCCTGCGCCTGATCTCACTCCGCTCGTGTCGGATTCCCGTCACACCGGACTATGAGAGTGAAGGAATAGAGAGTGCACTTGTGTACCATGCCTGCCAATCCGCAGTAGAGCAGCGTGGTGGGTCTATGTTCTAAAAACCCTGTCTCATACGAGTGAGGAGGCCTTTGCCCAGCAGTGGGACGTTAATAGGCTGCTACATACCTTTAATCAACAGAAATTAATCTTATTTTTATAATAATCCGGCAATACCAACCCGAGTTTAGTATCTACGCAATGGAAATTATTAAAATCAATTTAATCCAAATTATTAGACAGTGACGTAATCAATTAAAATTATCAAAAGTAGTCGAATTAAATTAATCAATTGAAAGTTTTTAAATAAAATATTCCAAATTATCAATGGATTTAGTCAAAGTTATCAATTTAATTAGTCAAGTTTAGGAATTAAATTTATCAACCTGTCAAATAAAATCCTTAAAACTATCAATTGATTTATTCAAAATAATCAATTAAAGTAATCTTAATTATCAAATGAATGACTCCGAATTATCAAATGAGTAGTTATAATTATTAATCAGTTAAAATCATAACTTAGCTAAGTCGAATTAAAGTAATCAATTGATAAGTCGAAATTATCAATTGAATAGGTCAAGTTTATGAATTAAGTTTATCAATCTATTAAATAAAATCCTTACGACTATCAATTGATTTATTCAACATTATCAATTAAAGTAATCTTTATTATCAATTGAAAAGTCATTGAAATAGTCAAGTTAAAATAATCAATTGAAAGGTTCAATTAAAATGTTGGAAGGGGTATTCCTGGGTCACAGGCCAAATTAATTGTGGGTTGATTGACCCATGAATCGAATATGTATCGCAAGAGCTTTGTGGACTGTATTAGGGGGTTCTACTTAATAAGGGCTAGGTGACTAAATCCCGTCGAATGGGCACCAATGAATCACCCACCTTTCGTTCCGAGGTTACTGCCACGCTGTTGGCGATCGGCTGTTCCAAATAACGTCCTGAAGGCTGATTCCTTGTGATGGGACACTATATTAAGTCTGTCAGGTCACAAATTCAAGATACCGACAACAAGAGGGGCGCGTGCCCACAAATTGTGTGTCGCGGCGAAAATTATCACTTTGCCCAAATTAAGTGAAATATTTACGAACAATATTCAAAAATGTCAAATGAATAAGTCGAAATTATCAGTCTGATTTATCAAAATTATCAATTAAATTGGTCAAGTTTATGAATTGAATTTATCAATCTATCAAGACTATCAATTGATTTATTCAACATTTTCAATTGAGTTAAATTTTCCAGCGTGGAGGTTTGGGCGGGAGGGGATAGGTTGTATACGTACACGGTGACTGAGGAGGGCGTGAGTGCCGCAGAATCTCTCCCATCTCCGGCACCTGGGAAGCTGTCCTTGCTCACTGCAGCCAGGCACGTACCCGTCGTGCTCGGTGCTTGCTCTCCGGGTAAGTCACCATGCTGGTATATCATATCAGGACCGGCGAAATAATACTTTGTTTGGTTTTATTGGTTGATTTCAGCTGGGTTAGTTAGCCAACCCACCGTGGAGCATCATGGTGGGCCTATGCCCAGCTGTGAGACGATAATAGGCTGCTACTTTACTTTTTTACACAGGAGTGTTCGTGTACGCATGGTGTGCGCTGTCCCGACGGGCTACAGCCAGACTGGACTGTAGTAAGCTAGCCCCGTGCTCTGAAAGCTTACAGTCCATCGCACTGGACGAGAGACTCAACGAAGAACGATGCCGGGTATGCACAAACAGACATACTAACACCTTATATATATATTATTAATTATCATTGTTTAAAACTGGTTTTCGTGGATTAAAACTGATTCTGACTGTTTAGAACTAGTTTTCACTGTTTAAAACTGGTTTCCACTGGTTTTCACTGTTCAAAATTAGTTTTCAATGATTAACACTACTTTGGACAGTTAAAAACTGGGTAACACTGGTAAAATCTAGTTTTCACTGTTCAAAACTAGTTGTAACAGTTTCAAACTGGTTTTCAACGTTCAAAACTGGTTTCCATTGTTCAAAACTAGTTTTCACTGTTCAAAACTGATTCGCAATATTTCAAACTGGTTGTCACTGTTTAAAACTGATTTAAACCGGTCTCTCATTTAAACGTAAAATCTGAGCGTTTCTAAATGGTGGGCGTGGGTTTTATTCAGGTGACAGCATTATGCGCTCTGGGCGAAGAGGTGTACATAGGCACGGCATGGGGCTGCATAGTGGTGGCCCACGCGGCCTCCCTCAGGCCTCTAACAGTCTTCAGACCCTACGAGGAGGAGGTATGTCTCCTTGCCATTTTATCTACACCATTAATGTTTATTGCTAATATTTAAAGACTGTTATCTCACCAGATGGTAAGTTTGCCGTTATGGTGGTTACCAGCCAAAGTGGAAGCCTCCCACCAGTCTAGACTCGGACAGATTAAAAAAACATAGTGATTGTTCATTTATACCAGATAAAAGACCTACCAACTCACGGTGGAGTAGCGTGGTGGGTCGGTACTCTAAAAACTCTCTCTCTTATAAGTGAGGAGGACTATGCCCAGCAGTGGGACGTTAATGTTACATACCTTACCAGATAAAAAGCTAATACACCGATTTTATTAACAAGTCGTGATATTGTATTTGTCAGTCAGTCAGTGACTGACTACAATTGGAAAATACTATTTGGAGTTATATACAGAGTATACTGACTCTATGCTTATCTCGCAGGTACGTGCCATAGTACCGCTGGTGCCCCACGGAGGGGTTCGGGGTGCGTGCCTGGCTACATTTGGAGCTGGGTACAGGCCACTGGTACAACGGTACGCCCCCGTTCAGGTACGCTTTATAGTGATCCTCGACTTTACGACAACATTTGAAAAAGTCAAAATACCCTCTTTGTTTAGCCCTATGTTATTTTCCAACCATTTTCCTTATCTTTATCCATGTGCTTAAATATATCTTTGCCAGTAGCTTAATCCCTTTTCTTAAGTCTGCCTTCTATCCTACCTTTATTCCTTTTTAAAAGACTTTCTTTTGCCCTACCTTTAGATCTTTGTTGAAGTCTACCTTTTCCCCTACCTTTGTCCTTTTGCTTAAGTCTGCCTTCTCTCCTACCTTTATTACTTTTTAACCACTTTTTTTTGCCTTTACACCTTCGTTGTGGTCTACTTTCTTTCCTACCTTTGTCCTTTTGCTTAAGTCTGCTTTCTTTCCTACCTTTATTACTTTTTAAACACTTATTTTTGCCTTTACACCTTTGTTGTGGTCTACATTCTTTCCTACCTTTGTCCTTTTGCTTAAATCTGCCTTCTATCCTTATTACTTTTTATTAGACTTGTTTTTGTCCAATTTTTAGACCTTTGTTGAAATCAACCCTCTCCCCTATTTTTTTCCTTTTTCTTAAGTCTTCCTTCTCTGCCATTATTATTCATTTTTAAAATACTTCTTTTTGCCCTACCTTTAGATCTTTGTTGAATTCTACCTTCTCCTCTACCTTTGTCCTTTTTCTTAAGCCAGTCTTCTCTCCTACCTTTATTTCTTTTCAGAAGACTACCTTTTGCCATACATTTATCCCATTGCTATCTTTATTCTAACATTTCCTTCTAGCTTTTTCACCTTCTTTTCTTTTCTTTTTTTTTCACCTACCATTTTTATTTTAAAGTAGTAACTTTTCACGACCAAAGCCACAGACTAGACTAGACTTATTTTCCTAAATTTTCTCAGGAATCGAACGAACATTTATTAAAAAGCAGTTTTATTAAATTTCTTTTCCAGTCCAACAACAGCACAACCCACACAGGGTTCTATTGTCTGCTGTGGCGTGCACAGCACTGGTTGCCCGACTAGGAACGGAACTCGGGACTGTGGTGGCTTAACTGGCTTAAAGATACATCTGCGGCCCTTTACGAGCGTTTTGCGAGAAAAACACGGAGTTACACTTTGTGATACGGGTACACATGTTAACGCAACAACGGCATAACTGAAACCCTTTTATAAACAAAGATGATATTGATCTCTTGTCATTATGAGCCTTCTTTTGTAAATAATACGCCCCTAGAGCTAGCAAACTTTATAAAACGGATTTATGAGTGCAAGAACGACACAACTAATATTTTATAAGCCAATAGAAATGTTATCCCTAAATATATTTGAGACGTGATTTGCGAAAATCTCTATGTTAACGGGTTTTATGTCTTTTAGTGCAACAACGACATAAATAAGATTATTAAAAAATCAGTCCAAAGACTAATAAACAAAAAAAAAACATTTATCACATGTGTATATGAAGCCTTGGTTTGTTAAAAAAACTACAAAAGCCCGGAAATAATGTTGTTAAACTAAAAAAGTATACGAATGCAAGAATGACATAACTGCGACTATTAATAAATTAAAAAAAAATATCTCTCGTGTTTGAGTCTTAATCTATTTTCAAAAACACTCTATTTTTATGTCTGTTAGTGCAATAATGACATAACTAAAATTTTATAAACCAATAAAAGAAAAGTCCAAAGGCTACTGGTCTGTCGGGAATTAATTATGTTAAACAAGCTTATGTGAATGCAATAACGACATAACTAAGAAGTTTGTAAAAAAAATATTTATTTATTGACTAAATGAGCCTTGGTTTGTTGAAAAAAACGCTTCAATAACCCAAGTTGCATTTCGTTTTGCATTGATATAGATATGTTAATGCTAAAATGACATAACTCCAATTTAATAAAATGTCTAAACGTCTATTGTTTGCGGAATAAACGTTCCAATAATCTGAAGTTGCATGTTGTAATATAACTAGATTATACGTATGTGAATGCAAGAACGACATAACTAAGAATTAAAAAAAACTAATAGCCTTTATGTCTTACATAAATGAGCCTTGGTTTGTTAAAAAACACCTTCAAAGCCCGAAATACTTCAAACGGGTATATGAATGCAAGAAGGACATAAATAAAAATTTTTTTAATGAAATATTTGTCCCTTGATATGTATGAGTCTTGATTTAAAAAAACCCTCAAAAAGCTCTAACTTTAATTTATTAAACGGGCTTGTGTATGTGCATGCAAGAAAGACATAACTAAGAACTTTGTAATATTTTTACTGTCTATATGAGCCTAGGTTTATTTTAAAAAATGCTGTAACATTCCAAGTTGCATTTCGTTGAGCATTTATATATATATTAACGCAAAAACGACATAACTCGGATTTTAAAACAATGTTTGTGTGATTGTTTGCGGAATAAACGTTCCAATAATCTGAAGTTGCATGTTTGTGATCGTATGTGTATGTTAATGCAAGAACGACATAACTAAGATCTTTGTAAAACTTTTATTGTCTATATGAGCCTTGGTTTATTCAACGAAACACTGCAATTACCCAAGTTATATACTGTTATACGAGACGGTGTTTATGTTGATGCAAGAACGACATAACTAAGATCTTTGTAAAGCTTTTTTGGTATATATGAGCCTTGGTTTGTTTAAAGAAACGCTGCAATTACCCAAGTTATATACTGTTATACGAGATGGTGTTTATGTTGATGCAAGAACGACATAACTAAGATCTTTGTAAAACTTTTATTGTCTATATGAGCCTTGGCTTGTTTAAAGAAATGCTGCAATTACCCAAGTTAGATATTGTTATACAGGATGGCGGTGTGTGTTAATGCAAGAACGACATAACTCTGATTTTCGTAAAAATGAATCTCTCTTGCCTATATTAGCCTTGGTTTTCGTTAAAACTGTTTGGCGTTTAATGTCTTAGATTATTTTTGACAAAAATGTTCATAGATTTAGATTTAAATTTGAATTATTTACGTTAATAACTACCTAATATTTTTTTTTTTGAGAAATCACATCGATATCTGTATTATTTTCGTAAGAGTTTTCTATTTTTTTTGCAGAACTCCAATCACAATCGAAAATATCTGTTTGATGTTTTTGATATTATTATTATTATTTTATTCTCAAGAATTTCGATCAGATTATGAATTATTTATTTTAATTGAAACTTTGTGACGTGATACTTTAATTCTTATGAATTTTTTTAATTCAATTTTTTTAGTTCAAAATATGAATTATTTTAATGAATTTTTTTTTTCGTTGTGTATACAGGTTGTGTATTTTTTTCCTATTTAACATGTATTAATGTTATTTTTGACTGCCTCATTGGTCTAGTGGGTAGCATGTTCGACTACAGACATGAGGTCCTGGGTTCGAGTCCCGGGTCGGGCCTCAAAAATCAATATTGAGTTTTCTATTAAGATTTTCTCAATATTTGCCCGAAGTTGGGAAGATGGCGGTGTGATCCACCCCCGTGCCTCGGAGAGCACGTTAAGCCGTCGGTCCTGCGCCTGATCTCTCTCCGGTCGTGTCGGATTGCCGTCACATCGGACTATGAGAGTGAAGGAATAGAGAGTGCACTTGTGTACTATGCCTGCCAATCCGCAGTGGAGCAGCGTGGTGGGTCTATGCTCTAAAAACCCTCGCTCCTCGGAGTGAGGAGGCCTGTGCCCAGCAGTGGGACGTTAATGGGCTGCTACTTACTTACTTAATGTTATTTTTAGTCATTATAAAGATCTGAATTATTTCTTAAGCGTTTATTTAATATTTGACTGATGTGAAACCTTTAGGTTGGTTTCAAAACGAGTATGACGTCACTGCGTCCTAATATAAAGTCCGATAAATAAGTAATTTCCGGTTTCTTCTCAGTTAAAGCGATTATCTGCATTGGTATTAATTATATTGATTGTAATACATTATCAATTAAAAATAATTAATTTTACAATGTACATGTTTGTTTAAACTACTGCCTGTGTGGATATTATTAATTTCGAATAACCTTGTATATAATTATATACAGGGTTATTCGTAATTCAACGTATTCCGTTTAGGAGGTGATAGGGATGACTTTTTGTGATAATTTTTACCCCCGTACGTATGTGTGTGTGTGTGTTATACGTCTTTGGCGTAACAAGGTGAAAATCTTTTCAACAAACCAAAATGTTCACTTTAGCTAACTTCAGGGTGTCAGTTTTTTGTGACGGTGTTTGCGCGCATCGTAAAAATTTACTCTCATCATTTTTCCCTAACGCGCCAGAAGAAGTATAACTTCATAAACAAACTTCATTCAAAGCAACATTCGGTTCAAATTGTTAGTATACAAATATGTCGTAACTATGTTAGTGACAAATAGAATAAAGTGAATGCGTACAAAGCACATATGTCAGAAGTGAAACTTCTTTGGCAAACAAATGATTAAGTCTCGTTCATATTTATACAAATGTAAAACTAGACTTCCGAGACTTAAAGGGAAAATAATTTATTGTAATCTCCAATGACGAATTGTAAATTGAAATGCCACATATTATATGTAAATATTAAAAGTACCTAACCTTGGAAAGCTGCACGTCTTAGTGACGCTAAACACGCGTTTCATTCGCAAAAAATTACCCTCATGCGCCTAAAGAAGTTTCACTGCAAAAATCATTGTTTTAAAACGCTTTATTAGCATTGTTTACGCTCCATCGCGTTAGTACAGCTACATGAAATGACAGTTTCATAAGATTACAAAAAAAAAACCAGCAAACGTAAAATCAAAATCAGCTGTTCGGTAAGTGAATTTAGTCGTTTCTTTTACAAAACGCGTGCTTTCGTTGACCCGAGCATCAGCAGTTTTTTTGGGTTTGTGTTTAATTTTTAAGTGATATATTTTTTTGAATCTATCGTTGCATTTAACTGTGCTAATATGTAGAGCTTTAATAATGCTAATAATATGTTACGGATTTAATCCTAACCTTGGAACGAATTAGCATTTAAAACGCTGCACATCTTCGTGGCGCTAATCACGCGTTTCATCCGTAATAATTTTAAAGAAGTTTCGCTTCAAAATGAATGTCACATGGGCCATATAGAAAAGTGAACCATTTTTTATATGATCGTGACTTTTTACTTTGCGCATTCACTCTGCGCATTCACTCTGACACTCCCAGGTGAACCGACTGAGGATGTTCAAGGAGGAGACAAGAGGCGTTCGTANTAATAATGCTAATAATATGTTACGGATTTAATCCTAACCTTGGAACGAATTAGCATTTAAAACGCTGCACATCTTCGTGGCGCTAATCACGCGTTTCATCCGTAATAATTTTAAAGAAGTTTCGCTTCAAAATGAATATCACATGGACCATAAACAAAAGTGAACCATTTTTTATGTGATCGTGACTTTTTAGATATTTTCAAAATCACAGTCAACCCTTATCATCCCTTAACTACATCTATTTACGACTAACCCTGTATATATATAGAGTGACTTGTATTAACAATTAGTGGAGTAATGTTAAAATGCAGCTGTAAATTGTGATACATTGAATGTTAAACATTTAAAAAAGAAACGGTCTAAGCCTTTTTTTTACTATTTAAAGCTTATTTGCATTTGATAGAGTAAGAACGGCCTATCTCTTATATTAACATTTGAGATTTGACATAACTCTGGATACAATTTGACTCTATAAAAGATAAACACTGTAGAAAAATCATACAAGGTGTTAAGATCATACAACGAGACCGCTCCGTAAAACGAAGACAGACGGCAGTACTAATGACGCCTTTGATGATGGTCTGGATTAATATATATGTCGGAGAATAAGAGAGCACGGAGAAGCATAAAGCACAGGGGCGCAGGGTTCTCCGCCGACATCGTCATTAATGGGATCCATTATTTAATTTCTTATTCTGTGGGCGTTCGTGGGTAATGTTGGTGCAATCGAACACTTTATTAATTAACTCGGTTTATAATGTTCAATCACTTAATGTTCCCGATATCAATATACACAAACTCATTAACACTAATAGCTAGGAACGCGACAGTTTCAACAGTTGACTGCTCCGGTCGAGCGCTACTCGATAACAGCCGAGTGACTCCCGCCGGACTGCCACCATTGACTCTGTCCACGCCGATAGATGGCGCCAGCGTTCCACAGACATCTGCCCTCCGACATATATATATTATAAGGAGTTTTATTAGCATTATTCACGCTCCCACATGTTAGTACAGGTAAATGAGACGAAAGTTTCATAAAAAATACATTACTAAAAACCAGCAATGAAACACAAAATTAAAGTTTGCTGACGCTCGGGTCAACGAACGCACGTAACGGCACTGGTGTGCGTGTAAAAGAAAACACTGAAGCGAAAAACTGTCGCACCACGCCTTCGCGTTCGTTGACCCGAACGTAAGGTTTTTTTTGACTTTGTGTTTCATTGCTAGTTTCTTTGTTAGTAAAGTAATTTAAGAAAATCAACGATGAAACAATCGGCTGACGCAAGGGTCTATTAACGCCAACATGAGGTGAGAAAAAACGCGCTCTTGAACGCACGAGTCAAGGCACTTACGCTCAATTCAATTGTTTCGTTTTCAGCTGATTGTGTTTCATTGTTGGTTTTTTATTACTTTACTTTTTAAAAAACCAGCGATAAAATACAAAATCAAAATCAGCTGACGCTCGGGGCAACGAACACACGCGGCTGTACTACCACGATTACCTGTACTAACACGATGGAGTGTAGATGCTAATGAAACGTTATTAAAATATGTTTTCGGCACCATCACTAAAAGTGTCATAAGTAATATCGTCTGTCTTCGTTTTTTTGTTACCGTAGGCCGTTTTTACACTAACGGCGTGTTTAGTGCTGAATCTTAATTATATTTTTGTGTAATAAAATTAATTTCACATTATCAGTGTGCTTATATATTTTCGCAGTCATTATATCATTTGTAACCAAAGAATTTTAATAAATTTAATTGAAATCTATGCTGTTTTTTTTTTAACCAGCTGAGCTGGAAAACTTCGCACCGCCTCAGAATCAATAAATGATAATTGCAGAATGTTTTAACGTTGATACCTGGAATACTCGGGAGGATGTTCCAGGGTATGCAGGACTCATACCGGCTAAAACCCAGCGGTGCTTCCTACATCACTCGGAGACGGGGTCACGAGAACGCGACTGACAGACATTCGCAACCCCGCCAGCGTTGTGCCTTTTTTTTTGTCGCTGGGAAATGCAATCTACGCACTAACCCTGACCGACGACCAGTCAGGAGTGTGTTCTTTATCCATTAGTGAGGCACCAGGTGAGGCTTTTGCATTCTGCCCTGGTGTCCTGGATGAGTCCGACGGAGGATTCACGGAATGTGCCTGCTTAGGCCCAACTCGGTCAATGGCCAAAACTTACTCCGAAGGTGGATCGTCTGGAGCACCTGGCAAGCCACCAACCACCTCGTGGGACCTGTCTTCGTTGGGCAACGGACCCCGCTTCCGTTACCCAACGGTTACCACTAAGGAGGCGATCGTGGGCCTCTCGCCTCCTTCCCGGCCTTCTCCTGCGGACGATCGAAGTGGTCACGTTTCTCCATTTCTTTCCGCGTCATGACATCCTCGCAGAAGGAGAACGTAGCACACCATGCTCTCTCGCTGCTCACCATCATTCTAATACACCAATAACCGCCACGAGCGCGGCACGCAATAAGAATTGTGGTCCAAACTTATCACTAACATAAACAATTCGTAAATAAACGAACGTGTCAGAAATAAAGCAATAATCAGTAATAAAATTATTAAATATTAAATAGGATTTCATAATAAAAGTCAATAACAAACAAAAATATTCTTTACTTCTAGTAACTTTTTTGTCAAACGCTCTACCACCGGTTCGGAACTTAACTGACTGTTAGAAAAGAATCCGGCAAGAAACTCTTTAGTCTTTTACTCTTTTTTTATCCATGTCATATTTAATATATATTACAATAAAATATCTCATCAACATCCATTATCATTAAATATAAAAACAAATACCACACAATTATCATTATGACATTAAAGAAATACACTTAGCTTTATATCGCAGAGCAGCCATTTTACCGACACAACTAACTTAAAACACAATAACTGGTAGCTAACGTTGATTAATAACTGAAAACTCAACTTCTACTATATTTTATACATTTTTTCCTAATGAGGCTATTATGGAAAAACACCAATGAGAGTGTTTGGTGGCAAATACATTTCTTAATTATCTTATTTATTAAGAAACTACCACTCCCTGTTAGTTTTATGAAACATTTCAACAATAATATCCCAATTTGGATAGCCAGAGGGTGGTTAGTCAGATAATCTGTCCGGTTACTAACTAAGCATGCGGATAAGCGACCCCGGGTGCCTCAACGATTACTCTGCCGCTCTTCAATCCCCTATCCCTATAAAATCCCTAATGCTCCCCAAAACTCCTAATCCCGTATACCAAGCTCTCCTATCAAACTCCCATACCGATAAATGGCGGTATATCCATTCCCCGCTGACCTAAATGTCACAGACCGATAACGGGCAGCAGCGTTATCGGTGCGAGAGGGTCAGCACTGCGATCACCAACCCGCCTGCCAAGCGTGGTGATTATTGGCAAAACCAAGAAATGATGACGACAAGGCAGCAACGGCCCCGCTATTCCAACCTCTGCCAGCAGTTTTGTTAACGGCGGGGCAGGGGATGCTAAGAATCTCCGGCAGAGATTCCGCTACCAACCCCGGTGCGGACGGGTTCACAGCAGACATATGCTTGGCTGCCATAAAGATAGACACTGAACTCTTCTTGGGCCTGGTAACCGGATGCCTCTTCCTATCATACTTTGCAGTATGTTGGAAGGAGGCTACGATAGTGGTCCGACGGAAGCCAGGAAAGGATGATTATACAAAACCAAAATCATACCG
This sequence comes from Elymnias hypermnestra, assembly GCA_015832385.1. NCBI lineage: Eukaryota > Metazoa > Arthropoda > Insecta > Lepidoptera > Nymphalidae > Elymnias > Elymnias hypermnestra. The sequence goes on along the minus strand of JACTOM010000055.1, from coordinate 749,638 downwards.
GCCCATAGGACTACTATCGGTCTTCGGAAAAATACTGGAAAAAATGATACTAAAGAGGATTCGATGGCACCTGCTTCCCAGGCTCAACACCAGGCAATACGGGTTCGCCTCGCAGAGATCCACGGAGGATCTCTGCGAGACGACCCCGTTCAGCACATCTGAGGTGGCTTGAATGGGAAAAAAAGTAACTCTGGTGGTGTCACTGGATATAGAGGGAGCGTTTGACAACGCGTGGTGACCTGCCATCAAATGTCAATTAATAAACAAAAAATGTCCCTGGAACCTGCTCAGGATAATGGCGAGTTATTTGGAAAACCGGAAGGTTTGCGTGAGGTACGGGGACGAGCAGTTCCGTACCTCCTCGACAAAGGCTGCGTACAAGGGTCTATAAGACCCCCTGCTAGACGACTTAACAAAAGAAAACATGTACTGCCAAGCATTCGCCGACGACATAGTCCTGGTCATCTCGGGGTTCAGTACGAGCGAAATAGAAGGGAATTTGGCACCAGTACTGAACCTCATCAATGAGTGAGGCCTCGCAAACAAGCGAGAAAGCTGAAATGCGAGACCCCACGCATCGAGACGGGCGGTACCGAAATAAACATTTTAGGCCTTCTAATTGATAAAAAACGCAGTGTGCCGCAAAGCTTTAAACATCTACAAACCGTTGGCGGGAGCGGCGAAAATGAAGTTGGGCCTGAACACCGAGGTGGTCAGGACTATTTACGTGGCCGTAATAGAGCCCATCATAATATATGGAACGAGCGTGTGGGCATCGTCCACGGACAAGATTAAAACCAAAAAACAGTTAAACACGGTACAGCGGGGCTTTGCCCAAAAAATGTGCAAGTCCTACCGTACCGTGTCACTGAACGCGGCCTTATTAGTAGCAAACCTTTTGCCACTAGGTCTCCGTATTAAAGAAGCGGCCAAGTTATACGAAGCCAAGAGAGGCCGACCATTGAACGCTTTCTGGAGGCTCCGCATTCCTCAGAGGAGGTCACGGTGGAGTTTCGATGTCTAGACGATACGCAAGCGGAATCCGAAGCCGCAAGACACAACTGGATTAAAAATATTCACGGATGGCAGTAAAATGGATGGAGGGGTGGGTGCAGCTCTGACGTGCTAGGGGAATGGGGAAGTGACTTCATATAAAAAGTTTCGACACCATTCCTACTGCACGGTGTACCAAGCGGAGCTGTACGCACTGTGTCAGGCGACGGAAGTCGCCCTAAAGACCAGCGACGCATCCGTGAGTATTCTTAGTGACTCCAGGTGGGCATAAGAAACGCTCGGCGGCATCGAGACTTCGCACCCCTTGGTCTTTGCCATCAAGAGGAACTTAAACCTCATGAGGATAGGGGGCATGGTCGTGGGCCTCTACTGGGTGAGAGTACATGTGGCAGTCATCGGGAATGAGAGAGCTGACTTTTTGGCGAGGGAGGCTGTAGAGAAACTGAAGACGAGGCCCGCTTACGATAGTTGCGATACGATAGTCTCTTACATAAAAAGAAGTATAAGATGGGGAAACTGTGGTAAAATGGGCCGAACAGTACGAAAGTGGACAGACAGCCTCCACCACAAAAATCTTCTTGCCAACAAACCAACACGCGCGGAAATTTTTAAAAAACAATAAGGTCAGTCCTCTCTTGGCTCAGGTCCTGACAGGACATGGTGGGTTTGCAGAGTACCTGCATAGATTCAGATGCAAGGAAAGTCGGAGCTGTGTCTGCGTAAAAGAGTCAATACTACACCTGATACTGGACTGTCCGCAGCACAGCCGTATTAGAATGGACCTTGTACAAAGCCTGAATCTAAATCTGTGCAAGGATGGAGTTCCTTTCATCCTATGCGGTGATGGAAAAAAGACCAAAAAGTTTACAAACTACTGGGAGACTGTAGTCAAAATAAATAAATAAAGAAAAAAACCCCCGACGACTTGACCTGGCAACATACAACGCACGCACTTTGAGAACCGATGAAAAAGTGTTCGAGCTGGAAGAAGCCGTGAGCAAGTTACACTAGGATATTGTGGGATTATCCGAAGTCCGTAGAGAGGGGGAGGACACGATAATTCTCAAATCTGAATCAGGAGGGTGAACACCAATGCCAAGGTGGTGTCGAGTTCCTTGTCCACAAATTTCTCGTTAATAATATTGCCCAAATAACAGTGTGCCCAGTAGGGTAGCGTACCTGATACTCAGAATTACCAAACGGTATTCGTTAAAGGTCATACAGGTTTACGCACCCACATCATCGCATCCCGCTGATGATGTAGAGGTTATGTATGAGGATATATCAAGAGCCATACATACCTCTAGGACACACTATAATGTTATAACGGGAGATTGCAACGCAAAACTCGGCGAACGAAGTGGAGCAGAGTTGAGAGTGGGGCAATTTGGATACGGGCAACGGAACTAGAGAGGTCAAATGCTGGCCGATTTTATGGAAAGGCAAGGCCTCCTTTTTCAGGAAACGGCCACATCGAAAGTGGACTTGGCTTAGTCCCGATGGTTCCACGAGAAACGAGATTGACTTCATCATGTCTACGAAGCGAAATATATTCAATGATGTCTCTGTGATCATATCCAAGACCCCGAGAGCTTTCAACTGGAGCTGCAAAACCGCTTCGCTTGCCTCGAGAATTGCAAATCCGTAGACGAGCTAAACAATAGGCTAGTTTAAACTGTCCATACGGTTGGGATGAAATTCTATAAACCCCGTAGAAAGGAAACCAAGAGATTCTCAGACCTCTAAATCTACCTGACATTATACCGAAGACATCCTGGACGTCAGCTTGTACGAGATTAGAATGGCCCTTAAACAAATGAAGAACAGCAAGGCACTTGGTGATGGCGGAATCACAGCGGAACTCCTGAAGGCGGGTGGAAAACCCATACTAAAAGTCCTTCAGCTATATTTAATTCCGTCATCCTGGAAGTCACGGTGCCAAAGGCGTGGCATAGGAGCGTGACGGTTCTGTTCTTCAAGAAAGGTGATAACACCTTATTGACGAACTATAGACCTATTGCGCTGCTAAGTCATGTCTATATTCTGTTCTCGAGAGTCATTACGAATCGTCTCGCTCGCAAGTTTGACGACTTCCAGCCCCCCGAACAAGCCGGATTCCGAAAAGGCTTTAGTACCATAGACCACATCTTTACGCTGCGGCAGATTATACAGAAGACTGAAGAGTGTAATCGGCCACTTTGCTTAGCATTCGTGGACTATGAGAAAACCTTCGATTCGGTGGAAACATGGGCTGTGTTGAGATCCTTACAGAGATGCCGAATCGACCACCGGTAAATACACGTGTTGAAGTACTTGTACGAAAACGCCACTAGTCTTCGAACAGTGCGTGTTGCCAGTGTTTACCTACGGATTGGAAACGTGGTCGCTGACTATGGGCCTCATTCGGAAGCTGAGAGTCACTCAGCATACGATGGAGAGGGCTATACTGGAAGTTTCTCTACGCGATCAAATCAGAAATGAGGAGATCCGTAGCAGAACCAAAGTCACCGACATAGCCCTACGAATCGCGAACCTGAAGTGGCAATGGGCGGGGCACATAGTCCGACGAACCGATGGACGTTGGGGTCGGAAAGTGCTGGAATGGCGACCCCGCACTGGACGACGCAGTGTAGGAAGACCCCCCACAAGGTGGACCGACGATATAAGGAGGATCGCCGGTAGCCGCTGGAGCCAGGCGGCACAAGATCGGGCCTTGTGGGCATCATTTCGTGAGACCTATGTCCAGCAGTGGACGTCCATCGGTTGAAACGACGACGACGACAATGTTTACAAATTCACCAATGGGAACGATATTGTGAAGGCCATTCTTTCTTAGAATTCGACTTAGTCAAATGACGAACCGTATCCTTTATTTAAAATATTATTTTATTTGAAATATATGATAAATTATTTTATATATGTCGGAGAATAAGAGAGCACGGAGAAGCATAAAGCACAGGGGCGTAGGGTTCTCCGCTGACATCGTTATTAATTGGATCCATTATTTAATTTCTTATTCTGTGGGCGTTCATGGGTAATGTTGGTGCAATCAAACACTTTATTAATTAACTCGGATTATAATGTTCAATCACTTAATGTTCCCGATATCAATTTACACAAACTCATTAACACTAATAGCTAGGAACGCGACAATTCCAACAGTAGCCTACTCCGGTCGAGCGCTACTCGACAACTGCCGATAGACTTCCGCCGGACTGCCACCATTGACTCTGTCCACGCCGATAGATGGCGCCAGCGTTCCACAGACATCTGCCCTCCGACATATATACTATCAAACGCGGCCTGTTCTACCAAATTTCCAACAATCAAACGTCAAATATTATAGTTGCGTTCAGAAACTTTTGGTTGTCACTGTCAAATGTCAAAAACTAATGCCGCTGATGTAGATGCAATATTTGTACTACAGAAAAGGACCGTTCGTGCGATTTATGATATGGGTCAAAGAGAGTCGCTAGAAACAAATGCAGAGCATTTAACATACAGTTCAGTCCGTATATATATTAGAAAACTTGTTGTACGTACATATAAATATTGACTCTTTTAATAAAAAATGGAAAAATAGCAGGAAAAACTGGAACGCGTAGGGTGGAGGATCAATAGGCTTAAAACAGAACATCTGTTCTGTGATTTCGGGGATCCATCCAGTGTTGGTGTATCCCTTCGAGACTACTCCGATTTCCGTTACCTCGGCTCTATCTTCCAAAACGACGGCGGCATTAACCGAGATGTTACTAGGAGGATAAATGCAGGTTGGATGAAGTGGCAGGTCTCTAAAGGGGAAAATTTATTAGACGATCGTAAGAACTGTCATCCTGTATGGATCAGAGTGCTGGGCCCCCAAAGGGGAGAATGAAAGGAAATTGCATGTAGCGGAGATGCGAATGTTGAGATGGGTGGATGAGTATACTAGAGGAAGTGTGAAAGTAGCACCAGTGACCGAGAAGTTAAAGAGTGGAAGGCTATCCTGGTATGGACAAGGGCCTGACCCTAGACAAGGTAGGACCCTAAAAATGATTGTATGCGACAGGGCCGGGAGAGGTCGACCAAAAAAAGTGTGAATCACCTGTGTGTGAATAAAGAAATGACAGCGAATAGAGTGAAGTGGCGAAAGGAAACATTCTGTGCCGTCCCCACCTAGTGGGATAAGGGCAAGAAAATGATGATTAAAGGTAAGAGTGTACGTTTCTATAATAAACTCCCAGAAAACGTTTTAGAGATGTCACATAATAAATTCAACGTCTTTGTTAAAAGAAAGTTGATTGAAAAATCATACTCTAATTTGTAGTTAAATATGATACTTGACTACTACTATATGATAGTCGACTGCCTCATTTGTTACATATCTAAGCAAGCAAATTAATGATAACAAAATCGGGGGATACATTTTGGTGTTGTAGCTACATAGCTATAAACTCCATCCGAAATACAATTACACCACAGGAAAGCTAAAGGATCAAAGAATCTATTACGGTAATTAAGGATTGTAACACTTCGCGAACGTTGGAGGGGGAAGCCCCGCCATTTTGAAGGTCATTCTACTAAGTATCAAGATTCCATTAACTCATAGATAATACCTATATATTGGTATTTAATTTTCGACGCTGTGATGAACGCTACCACGTTCGAGTTTAAATTTGTTTTTATCTAAATCAATCTGTTCAGAGTTCAATCACACAAACGCATAAGATTGATAAAGATAATCTTATTACGCCGCCATTACTTAGCGTAAAAATATCTGAAGATAAAAGGAAAATGTCCTAGTGAAGCCAAAACATATACCTGTAGTATTTCGATGGCCTAAAGCGTATTAATTCGTAATCGTACAGATTTGAGAACTGGTTTTTCAACTGGAAGGAGTGAAAAATGCGCGGAATGCTGTTATGTAAAAACTCCTTCGTGATTGGCCGACTAAGTCAGGCATAAGTTTACACTATACAGCCAAAATTTTAAAATAAAACCCCTATTATTTACAAAAACCAAAAATAATGTGATAATTTAAATTGAAAAGTTATAAATTTACGTTAAAGTTTCTGAAATTAAATTTATATTAAGTATAGGAAGAGATTTCTATTAGATACAAGTATTTTTAATCTGTATTCATATTGGACGCGATGGCATTCAAGTAAGACAGCAACTGTCAAACGAAGTTTAGACGAGTTGTACAAGTTTTTGTCACACTAAAACGCCGACTTGTTTTCTAATTAAAACAACATTTTCTTTAATAAAACGCGCAATCAGTGCCTTACATGCTATTTGGTATGACAAAAATAAACATTTGAATTAATATTAACTTCTTTAAAGTGTCGGTATTCAATAAAATAAATGTTAAATGGTGTCAAAAAACTTGGGTGTGTAAAGTTGAGTTTTTGTGGAATTTCGCTGGTGTTTTAACAGTTAACACAGCAAAAGGAGGACTTGCCCGCTCTAAGGTAAGATTTAGGATATTTTAAAATAATTTCCAATGCATAAAATAAATTATTTCAACATGAGAAAGTGTCGCATATTTTGATACGTTGCACGTTAAGAGTGGGGTTTTGGGAGTTACCCGATTACTTAAATATTTTAAGATTCTTTCAAGAAATAATTTAAACGTTCGAGCTTTACCACATTTTATTTAATACGATTGTATTGAGTTAATTAGAGTAGAAAAATTGAAGGAATGCGAACCGTGTAATCCCATAATCCGCGATACGTTTGCGGTATTGTGAGATGCCCTTGAGTCGTAGATAGTATACTAGTGTGAGGAGGCAATTAGTTACGTTATTTTTCTTTAGGAATCACTATCATTTACTACTTAGTTGTAAATGTGACTCATTTAATGCTTCTACATGTGAATATGTTTATTACAAGCTTTCGAAACCATTTTTTATATCTAAATATCTCGTATTTTGTTATTGTTGTGCTCCTCTGAATTAGCTCTATAATTTACAATATATTATTTTGAATAATGATAGATTTGAAAATATGTAAGTTATTTTTCATCTTCCTACCCTCGCTGCCAATTTTTAAATCCAGGTTTCTAATAGCTTAAGTGAATGCAAGAGTAGTTTTGATTGACAATAGAATCCGGGGAGGGGAGAGGAGTAATATGATGAATGAGAACATAACTAGAATTATTTATTACTTAATGCACAGAAATTAAAATCTGTAGAAAGGCAGTGTCATTGGAATTTTGATGATTAAGGCCATGGTACCTTAAAGTAACATTTACTTTTTAAATCTGGATACAAAGTATGTCAGTTGAACTCTTCAAAAATGTATAGGAATGATGTATCATGTCACATGAACAAATTGTTTCTAGTCATTTAACATAGCATTATGCTTTAAATTGCCATTTTGATTAGTGAAGATGATGTACTTTCACAATAAATATTAATATCATTGCGAAAAAATCAAAGTCTTAAAAATCAGTTTAATCTATAAAAATATATATAAAAGAGATATCCAGGTATTGATTCATCACAAAAACTCTGGAACCATGAGGCATAGAGACTTTAAATTTGGTAGGAATATTCCTTTTGCCCAGTAGAGGTCAGCTAAGAATAGATTTCGTGCAATTCCACCCCCCAGGGGGTGTTAATTAAAAAAAATTCAAACTTCACATTTACAAACTATATCTTTTTTTTATATAATGGAATCTATCAAAAGTAAATTTTAGGAAACTACTCAAAGGACAGTGTGTTTCTTATTTGTAAAACAATTTGCCTAAATTAATGAAAATGCTACCCAAAACACATTACACGCAGACAAAGTAGCGGGTTCAGCTAGTATGTAATAAAAGGATTTTTTCTCATACTAAAGTGCTTTTTAAGTAAATAATAGAAATTTGCCAGTGTCTATTAAAATAGAGATTTGTTTTTATTGAAGTGAAACTTGTTTAAATACATACATACATAGCATCACACCTCATTCCCATAGAGATAGGCAGAGACAACATCCTTCCACTTGCCACGATCCTTGCATATCTCCTTCGCTTCTTTCATTCTCATTAAACCTTTCATACAAGTTCGTCGGTTTAGAGTACTCTTGACCTGGCCGTTATTTAAAATGTCCTGGATTTGGTCCAGGAACGTTCGCCTCGGTCTTCCCCTTCCAACTTTCGCATTCACTCTTGACTCATAAATCCTTTTTGTCAGTCTCCTTTCATTCATTCTCTCTACATGCCCAAACCATCTAAGCATACCTTTTTCAATTTTAGTCACTACGTCTTCTTTTATACCACAACGTTCTCTTATCACACTATTTCTCACTCTGTCACTCAGTTTTAATCCACTCATGCTTCTCAACGCTCTCATCTCTACCGCATTTATTTTACTTTTGTGATTCTTCTGCCATACCCAACTTTCACTACCATACATAAGTGTTGGCACCAACACTCCAGCATGCACTGCCAGTCTAGCCCTTTGAGACACCATCTGGCTATTCATAAAGGCGTGCAGAGCACCATTTACCATATTCCCTGCATTCACTCTCATTTCGATATCACTGTCACATGTTCCATCTTTTGTAAATTTAGATCCCAAGTATACAAATTCTTTCACCTCTTCCACTTGTTCCCCATCGTTTTGTTTGTTTGTTCGTTTTGTTTACATTCACTTTCATTCCTTTCCTTTTCAAAGCTTCATTCATAATATTTAACCATTTTTATGGACATGTGATAAGTGCATATGTCACGAATATGTACAGCATTTTTGATGCTAATTCATTTGAAGGTTAGGTAGTTTAAATATTTACAAGGAACACATGGCATTTCTATTTACACTTTGTCATTTGATATTTCAATATGCTTAATATTTTCATTACAATTAAATTCCTAACACATCTTCCTTTTTCCCTTAGTCTAAGTCTCGGAAATCTAAAGTTTTACATTTGTATAAATATAAACAAGACGTAAAAATTACTTGGCCCAAGAAGTTCCACTTCTGAACACTTTGTATGTACACAATTTTAACTTTTTTATTTATTTGTACACTATATAAGTTTTATATCAAATTGTATGCTCTTTCCAATACATGCAATTAAAGTTTTAATGTTTTTATTTTAAATATTCATTTAGTTCAGCACACATGTCTCTGCTGGAATATAAATTAATCGATTCAAAAACAAAGTATTTTTTATTCAAGTAGACTTAAAAAGCATGCCTATGGGTAAAAAATCTACCAACAGTTTGGTAAGAAACTGGCAAGAAACTCTTAAACTCAAAAAGTCCAAATATTTTTATCGATTAAATCTGATCTGAATAGTAGAATGCGTGAGACTTAACTGTCTTGGACAGAACAATACGGTAAGGCTTGCATAGGTACCAGGTTGTGAAGGTATAAAGGGAAATGTGCTAGCGGATGAGCTGGATTAAGCAGAGGAATCATAGGTCCGGAATATAGCAATAGCCCCGTGCATGCTATATGCAGCACTATCAGAATATGCCAGCAAAAGCAGAATGGCGGGATTGGACAAGTATAAGGGTTTAAGGCATTCCAAAACGTTTTTGGAACAGTGACAGGTAAGGTATGCAGTGGCAATTGCAATGGGCCACTACTCTCTCTACTCTACTTGCAGTGCCTGCAAAGAGGAAGAAGAGACAATAAGGCATCTACTGTGCAAAGGCAGTTGATTTAAACGGCTCCAACTTGAAACCTACTCCCAGACTTTTGGAATGGGTGATTGAGTGTGTTTATGGGAGACTAAAGGATGGGGCGCTTACAAAAGATCCACAAGGGTCGAAGTGCATCCACTGCCTCAGTGAAAAAATAATCTTAACGTAGGAATATACCTGTTGTAAAACTTTTTGAAACTCTTTCGAATCCATAACTTGTTTAAAGGTTTCCCTCTACGTGATGAATTAATCGATTTCAAAAACACTAACACATTATCTTAAATTGAAATATTTTACTTAAATGACACAGAATTAAGCCCACTTTAAATTTAATTATCCGGTCGTTGAACTATGTGTAAAAGAGGTTAATATAGAAAACAATTATTAATCCATTTATATAATAATTAATTTTTTCATAATGATCTTACTGACATGTTTATTTTATGATGAGATGGTAAGTTCTTCTGTAGTTGAGGAAAAGATATTATGACCTCACAATGCTCAAGCTGATAACAATTAATACAGTATCTATAATAACTCTATTCACAGCATTGTACTTTACCATTATCTTAGAAGATAAAATCCTTAAAAGATAGACATATGACATCATAGATTTTTTTCTATATCTAAAAACACTAATATCTCTCATAAAAAACGAAAAAACTTATGTACTTGTTAGTGCCTGTTGTATTTGTTCTATTATTTTAATGGAATTCTTCGTTTTATTTTCTGGTTATTAGAACAATGGTTTTGTTAGTATTCTGACACAGGAACAAGCGATATGCAACAAAATATATTATGATGCATATATTAATATCGATTATACCAAAAAAGTCGTAAATAATCGCTGACAATTATGTCAAACGTCATAAGGTTATATTAAAGAGGTTTCTATTCTCAAAAGCACTAAAAAGGTTACATTAGAAAAGTTTATGTTGTCAAAAGCACTAAAGGTTACATTTGAAAAGTTTCTATTGTCAAAAACAGTAAAAAGGTTACATTAGAAAAGATTATATTGCCAAAAACACGAAGGAGGTTACATTAGAAAAGTTTATGTTGTCAAAAGCATGAAGGAGGTTAGATTACAAAAGTTTATATTGTCAAAAGCACTAAAAAAGTTACATTAGAAAAGTTTATGTTATCGAAAACATGAAGGAGGTTACATTAGAAAAGTTTATGCTGTCAAAAGCACGAAGGAGGTTACAATAGAAGAGTTTCTATTGTCAAAAGCACTACAGAGGTAACATTAGAAAATTTAATATTGTTAACAGCACTCATGTAGTAACATTTAAAAGTTTATATTGTCAAAAGCACTAAAAGGTTACATTAGAAAAGTTTATGTTATCAAAAGCATGAAGGAGGTTACATTAGAAAAGTTTCTATTGTGAAAATCACTATAGGTTACATTAAAAAAGTTTATATTGTCAAAAGCACTAGAGGTTACATTAGAAAAATGTATATTGTCAAAAACACTAAAAAGGTTACATTAGAAAAGTTTCTATTGTCAAAGCACTAAAAAGATTACATTAAAAAGTTTCTATTGTCAAAGCACTATGGAACTTCTCTTGATTATAACAAAAGAATAATTTTTAATCATATTGCATAAAATATATGTCAAAGATAAAAATGGTCACTGTGGGTTATCTTTTTGAGATAAATATATGTCATTGTGGACTTTTTTATAGATCTTTTCATGATATACAAAGGTTTAGTCAGCGTTTGCCATTTAAGAACAACAAAAATAACTTTCTTACATCTCGTTACAAATGTTTAAATTTCTCGTCTCTTCTGTTCTATAATATGTATGTATTATACATATAAACCTTCCTCTTGAATCGCTCTATCTATTGCTGGAAACTGCATTAAAATCCGTTGCATGGTTTAAGAGATATAAGGTAACAAACAGCGGAAGCGACTTGTTCAGCCCATTTTATACTGTGTGTAGAATGTTGCCTGGTTGTATTGTGTCCGAGGTTGCATCACGTCACAATATGCAAGTTTATCTAAAAACAAAGAAGTTTTTAATTAGACACGACCATAAATGATCCATCTCTGTCATCTGACGACCTTCCAACAGTGATCTCATACAATTACACACACGATTAACAGACGGACAAAGCGTCATGTGTACATTGACAATATTTTCGCATGCAATTTTGTGAACGCGAATTTTTGATGTGAAATATCTATAGCGGTTTTTAAGATGGTAACTTACCACCACTCCCCTACCTGTCCTCTAGCTATAGTGTATGATAGGGGTCGGCAATCACCGGCCCCTAGATCGTATACGTCTTTTAATCCGCGCTAGTACCGTTCAACACTATGCCGAAACACAGGTACAAAACTTATTTTACCTCTTAAGATTTGTGGCTTGAACTAATATTTTTATAAGATTTGTGGCCTGAACCAATACTTTTATAGGATTTATAGCCTGAACCAATGTCTTTGTAGGATTTTTGGCCTGAACCAATATTTTTATAAGATTTGTAGCATGAATCAATATTTTTAGAAAATTTGCGGCCTGAACCAATATTTTCATAAAATTTGTGGCCTGAACCAATACTTTTATAGGATTTATAGCCTGAACCAATATCTTTGTAAGATTTGTGTCCTGAACCAATTCTTTTATAAGATTTGTGTCCTGAACCAATTCTTTTATAAGATTTGTGGTCTGATCCAATACTTTTATAGGATTTATAGCCCGAACCAATATTTTTAAGATTTACACCACCTACCAATTTTCGTAACAAAACTTCTCTAACCCTAAGGTTGCCTGGCAGAAATCGCAACTTAGCGATAGGACCGCCTTTTTGTACCCTACGATTAAGTTATTGTATCTATTTCATGGATTATTTATGGTGTACAATAAAGTGTATTCTATCTCTCCCCCCCTCTCTCTCCCCTCTCTCTCCCACCTCTCCCCCCCTATAACTATTATGGCCTGAACCAATATAATGATCCAGATTTGATTAAGTATTTTGCATTTAGTTGTCTTTTAATAAGAATATCTCTAGAACATCATGAAAATTTGTTTTAGATATGCGTGTATTTTAAGATTTAGTGACAGCGTAGTCGGATAAACTCGTCAACGATAAGAAAAACTATCGTTTTGTGCAAAACTAGAGCCGGATTATCCGTCGACCTTTACCTGGAGCTCAGATAACGTTATCTGTGCGTAATATACGATGTTATCGGCGAATGTTTGTCGCGTTACGTGATTTTTTTTATCTTTTCTTAACTATCTTTTTTTTATATGATGATTTAATAATAAATTAGCTCTAATTCTAAAAGTATACAAATGATTTACGTAAAACTTAGTTAATACTCCTTTCGCGATGTATCTGGTTTGTTAAATAAAGGCGACATCATAAAAGACCTTTTTTTCATATCGCCTCTATAAAAAACCCAAATGTTTTGTTGATAGATTTTTAAATTAAAAATAAATAATTGCATTTTTAATCTTGTTTAAATGGTTTTGCTTTTCCTATTACAGATTTTATTTATTTCTGCCTTCGACCTTTTGAAAGACTTTTTTCGTGTCGCCTTTATAAACAACCTCATTCCATATCAATCCTTTTTTCGGAGTTACAATTTGAAAGCGTATAATTTTTTTTATTAAAAAGTAAGTAAATATGTATTACTGTGTAGAAATAATTTTAGAAACTGTTGCATTCAAGTCAATGATTATTAAAAAAAAGCGATCTCCTAAAAGGTCTTTTATCGTGTCGCTTCTACAATATGAATGCATAGATTTTTAATTTACGCTTGAATAAAATGAATCTGCTTGTAGAAAGACCTTTTTTAACCGACTTCAAAAAAGGAGGAGGTTCATCAATTCGTCTGTATTTTTTTTTAAATGAAAGGTGGTGCTCGTCATAGGGTCCCATTTTTTTAGAATCCAGTTGTGATGATTGCATCCATGAGAAAACCGGATATTTTTTAAATCATTTTTTGATTCTTTTTTTATTAGGATACACTTCAAGGGTTTTTTGTGATAGTTTGGTAAGGTTCTGATGATGGAATCCATGACAAAGTGACGGAACTCTTCAATTCTTAGGAGCAAATCAACGATACTCGGCAGAATCTTCTATAAGCTATCCAGATATTTTGAGCCGCCTACCGTAACTTCGGTATGGTCAAGTGCTAGTCGTAGTTAAATATGAAGTTCAATGGAACTCCTCAACGGCTTACAGTAAGGGTGTGGTTTAAAGCAGACAATATAAGTGTCTGTAATCAAATAGCAATGAGCAAACGTTTGTTGCTGCATTGCAACACGTTTACTTCAGATTCACTAAAAATAAATAAAAATGTTAACAAAAAAAGAACCGCCTTCAAAACAAATTTACAAATATATTAATATGCTCTAAAAAGTGTAAATCATATCAGAGAAATTTTATCCGTCCATATCAATAAAACTTAGAATATACATACATACATAGCATCACGCCTCATTCCCATAGGGGTAGGCAGAGACCATGTCCTTCCACTTGCCACGATCCTTGCATATCTCCTTCGCTTCTTCCATTCTCATTAAACCTTTCATACAAGCTCGTCGGTTTAGAGTACTCTTGACCTGGCCGTTACTTAAATGTCCTGGATTTGGTCCAGCAACGTTCGCATNCCGTTATTTAAAATGTCCTGGATTTGGTCCAGGAACGTTCGCCTCGGTCTTCCCCTTCCAACTTTCGCATTCACTCTTGACTCATAAATCCTTTTTGTCAGTCTCCTTTCATTCATTCTCTCTACATGCCCAAACCATCTAAGCATACCTTTCTCAATTTTAGTCACTACGTCTTCTTTTATACCACAACGTTCTCTTATCACACTATTTCTCACTCTGTCACTCAATTTTAATCCACTCATGCTTCTCAACGCTCTCATCTCTAAAAAAAAATGCCTCGTGTTCTTCTTCAGTATTACAAATTATTAATTAAATTTTGTTTTTGAATTCAAAATTTCTTAAAGAGAATTTATTTTATATTTTTATGAATATAGTGTTTTAAATTATTAAATCTGCTGCACATATTCGTGACGCTAACCACGCGTTCAATACATATTTCAACGTTAATGGATCATTAAAGAAGTGTATTAACGATTGAATATAGTTGACTTTAAAAACAAATTCAAATAAAACCTTTTTGCAATTTTTATATTTTTGCAGGAAAGTCGACCTCCTAAAAGACCTTTTTGTGTCGCCTCTATAAACAACCTAATTGTTTCGCAGCCGGCTGAGGTCTATTGTTCCAATTTTAAATTTGAAAAAAGAACGCCAACGCGCACAAAGGTTATGGCGTGCGATTACGTCATCGGATTACCAGACAGCGTCAACAATGGCGGCCGTGTGTACTTCGTTAGAATTTTATTGTTCTAACGATATCTTTTATTGGTGACAAAGCTAGTTATTGGAACTTCCCGTTCCCTGGTCGAGATAAAAAAACTCATTTTCAATGATATTTTGAGTAATAACAAGTGCGTCATTGCTTTCCGTTTAAAGTTCACATGTCTCAAATTTTCGACGCATGTACGTTTCTTTATATGTCAAAATATTTAGTCATTTGTTTTCTACACTTAATTCTTTAGTTCCAACGATGTTTTATCGGCGACAAAGCTATTAGAACTTCCCGTTCCCTGGGAAAGGTAAAAACAAAACGCACTTTCAACGCTATTTTGTGTGACTAAAGTGCCTCAATGCTTTCCGATTAAATAAAAGCGTAATTTATTGCACATTATTGAAATTTTCGACGCACGCGCGCCTCATTTATGTGTCAAAACATTTAGTAATTTGTTTTCTTTACTTAATTCTTCTTAAGTTACAACTATATGTTTTATCGGCGACAAAGCTATTAGAATTTCCCGTTCCCTGGGAAAGATGAAAAAAGTAACATAACGTATTTTCAATATTATTTTCAGTGAGTTTTAGTGAGCATGTCTCAAATTTTCGACGCATGTACGCTTCTTATATATGTGAAAATATTTGGCAATTTAATTGTATCTGATGAAAAGTTGTATACGCACCACGGGAGGAAAGTATGGCATTGCTACCCGCCTTTATATCACCTGAGTCGATCAGTATTAGTCTTCTCGTAACCATTTCCACTAAATATTATCATATCCACTATATAAATTAAATATTGTAATGATGATAACAAAAAAAAACGTACACCCGACTGAGTTTGTTGTGGGCTCTTCTCAGATCAGGGCGCGAAGGAACCCTCGTAACTTTAGATTGTAAGTCGTTTTTTTATGTTATCATCAGTCATTCATTTAAATAATTAATAGAAAAAAAACGATATTTGACGATTCAAAAGTGCTGTAATAGGCCTATTTGAATAAAGATATTTTGACTTTGACTTATGACTTCTTCAGATAACGTTGGAATGTTTGGTGATTCACTTTTCTAGTCCAGAGAAAAAATGAACTGTAATCAATGTCAGAATTAGTCACAGCGTTATTTATAGTTCAGATATTACAGCAGCGTAAAAAAAAAGCAGCCTCCATTTTGTTATTAAGTGACATCCTTATCTCGGAGTTTAATTCTGTCCGGAGGAAGTTACTGCATTGTAGGTATTGTGTGTGTATGAATCACTCGCGTATCTCGCGAACGTATGCCTTACTGTAATTGAATTATAGTGTATATCCTTTCCAAGTCTCTAGACTATCGGTGTACCAAATTTCATTTGAATCGGTTCAGTAATTTTGTCAGAAAAACGCAACAGACGATATTAGTAAGGATATGCCTATGTATATAGGTATATCCTTACTAATATTGTGTAGTTAATTGTAGTGTAGTTACGGCTTTCTGTTTGTGTATGCGTCACGCCGGCTGTTGTACACGTGTCCCGGGTTCGATGCCGCACATGTTTATTTTAAATTTCGTCAGTCTATTTATAACATTGCTACCATATGTGCTATTTGTAATAGCATTGGTTCCGTCCACGTTTTGTATTCACTAGTCGTTAATTGGTCGAAATTCGACCGTAATTTTTTGTTCTGTATGTTATAGTCAGGAGGTACGTACATACATACATACATAGCATCACGCCTCATTCCCAAAGGGGTAGGCAGAGACAACATCCTTCCACTCGCCACGATCCTTTCATATCTCCCTCGCTTCTTTCATTCTCATTAAACCTTTCATACAAGTTCGTCGGTTTAGTACTCTTGACCTGGCCGTTATTTAAAATGTCCTGGATTTGTTCCTGGAATTGGTTCCTTTATATAGAGGGACAATTACAGCCTTTTTCCAATCTCTTGGGACTTGGCCTTACTCCCAGGATATATTGAAAAGGCAGTACAGCTGAGCTGCCACAATACCGCGGCCAGCCTTCAGCATCTCGACTGACACTCTGTCATACCCAGCAGCCTTACCTGATTTCATACCTATCATCGCTTTTATGGTACGTACCACAGAAAATTCAGCCAATAGAAAAAAGAATATAGCCGAAATATCGACTGAAAAGGGCGTTGCCTCAGCTTTAATGCTGCAGTTTTGTTGATATAGAAACTTTTTTGATGTAACCTTATTGCGTTTGACGTAATTGTCAGTTTGACAGATGAGTATGTACGAGTGTGTGTGTTGAATACATGGTAGTGTGTGTGATGTGTGGTTTTTTTAATAAAATATAATTGAATATTCATACGTAATGAATTATTTATTTCTACCCTCATCGTGATTTAAAAAACGAAGTACTCTGTGAAACGTTTTTTATAAATTGTCATGATTTTAATAAAATAATTAATCTGTGGAATAAATGAAAGTTTGATTACTCTTCGGTTTGTCAATTTGGAAAAAAATGGACGAAACGTAGGATAGAAATAAAAAAATCATTAGTCATCCGTAATGAATCTTTTATTTCTACCCTCGCCATGATTTAAACACTAAGTACTCTGTGGAACCATTGGTGGATTACTCAGTGGTCGTTCTGTCAATTTGGAAATCAGAATTATATACATATGAATCAAAGAAAATCATAATGTTTATAAATTATTATGATTTTAATAAAATAATTCATCTGTGGAATAAGACAAAGTTTGATTACTCTTCGGTTTGTCAATTTCGAAAAAAAAATGGACGAACCGTAGGGTAGAAATAAAAAAACCATTAAAAAGTTATACGTAATTAATTTTTTATTTTTACCCTAGTCATGATTTAAAAACAAAACACTCTGTGGAACAAAAGGTGGATTACTCTGTGGTCGTTCTGTCAATTTTGAAAACAGAATTATTTATATCTATATCAAATAAAATCATAATTTTTTTCCCAAAAAAAAAACTGTATTTATATTATCGTGATTTAAAAGAAAGACTTTTCTTCGGTATGTCAATTTACGTAGGGTAGAAATAAAAAATCATTAAAGAGTCATATGTAAAGATTTTTTATTTCTACCCTCGTTTTGAAGTCACTGAGTATTCATTTCCCTATATTCCCATCGATTCGAGAATTAAGGTAAGCGGGTCATCTGATGATAAGTGTTTGCAAGACCTAGTGAAATATTCATAACTACCCACATTTCGAGGTCAAGTTTTCTACATTTTTTTATAAAGCCAATGAAAGTATTCTAATATAATGATCGCGGATGAAGGCCTCCGGTTATGCGAAGGGAATCAGAGCGTAAACCCGCCAGCCCCGCTCTCCAATGCGTCGTGCTTTTGCCACAATTACAGATTTTAAACAAATATATATTATTGCTGAGAGATTAGCGTTTGACTGTAATCTATTTTTTCGCTAGGAAATTCTTTTATTCACAGACCCCGACCATGGGTCAGGAGTGTGGAAAAAGAAAGCCTAAAACCCAGTGGAACCCTCTTATTCCATGAATGAGGCACAAGGGGTTCAACTTTCATCTCTGGTGTCCCGGATGAATCCGACTGAGGATTCAATAAGGCGAGAGGACATACGCAAACACGTCTTGCATTAAACCCCGCCTCCTCCAAAAAGAAAAAGGTGGAACGCTTCTCGGTAATTTACCCCTTAATAATTTATACACGGCGTCCGCCGGAGGTAGCACTTGTTTGCGTCAGTCTTCACGCCTCCCTGAATTCTCAGTCGGATTCATCCGGGACACCATGAATGGAAAAGTTGAAGCCCTGGTGCCTCATTCATGAATGTAGAGGGTTCCGCTGGGATATTGCCTGGCCCTTCTTGTTCGCCGAGTCCCACTGGGACATAGGTGGTAGGAAATTGCATTTTCTAATTTGTCTGAATTTGGCTAGTTACCACCCTACCAGCAAAGACGGACAACCAAGCATGAGATTTGTGTCCCGGTACGTTGCTGTCTATTATCGGCGTGTGACAGAGTCAATCCGGTGCGCGTCTCTCCAGTTCACGAGTGAGAGTCCACCAGAGCGGTCGACTATTGAAACTGTCGCGTTCCTAGCTTATTATTAATATGTTTGTGTAAATTGATATCGGGAACATTAAGTGATTGAACATTATAATCTGAGTTAAAGTGTTGAATTGCACCAACATTACCCACCAACACCCACAGTATGGAGATTGAATTATGGATGCCACTAATGACGAGTGCTCCTTCCCTTCTCTCCTATTCTCCGACATATACATAATATTCTTGAGTAAAGGATATTTAATTTAATTTGATTTGAAATCACTTTTAGCTTTGTTTATAATAAAATTCAATTAAATATAACAATGTCAACCAGTTTATTTGCATTCTCCGTTGTTAGAATTTTCCTCGTGTACTATTTCCATATAAATTAATATTCCATCATTTTACAAATACCTTCACGATGACAATTTACCTAACAGCTGGTTTGGTTTCGATTATATTAATATTATTTATTTAATATATTAATACGAGAAAGCGAAAACATAATGATGATATTAAATAAAATCAATGCATAAAAATATATTAAAACAACATTACACACACTACCGTGTATTTAACAAACACACGCATATATATTCCTCTGTCAAAGTGACAGTTATGTCAAACGCCATTAAAAAGGTTTTATATTGTCAAAAGCATCAAGGAGGTTACATTAGAATAGTCACAGTAGTGGTTACGTTTTTTTAAAATTTGAAATGTTCTAAGTAATTTTCTTAATGTTTTTCTTTTATACGAACCTTCTCCTGGCTATAATGAAAATAATAACAATAGCATTATCGCAATCGGTACAGCCGTGCATGCGTGATGCCACGACATACAAGAATGAGAATTAGTATTAGCATTCTTGGAGTCGACATTTCGAATGAAGTCCAATTTCGTGATCACTTGGAAGGCAAAGCAAAACTCGCTTCTAGAAAACTTGGGGTGCTAAACAGAGCTAAACGATTCTTCACAGCCAAAACCACCTTTGCGCTGGTGCACCCCAGTATCAACTCCCATTTGACGGGATTCAAAGTCGGGCAATTGGAATTGTCGGCAAAACTGGAGACTCTAGATCACAGACGAACCAATAGTTCCATCTGTGTCTTCTATAGAGTCTTATTATGGTGTTCAGAGGAATCTCGTCAATCTCGCCGCAGAAATAGATTCCACCCACACACTCTGGACGAATGGCACTCGTCAACGACTCTGTTTGGACGATCTTTTCTTCCGCGTATCTGCAAAATGTGGAACCAGTTCCAGCAACAATTTTCCCCCAACACTTCCATATACAAATGTTTAAGAGGAAATTGGTAGGTGGTGTATAAAAGGTACATAGATACATACAAAAATACATATTATAATAAACTAATTATTTAATATCTTATTCTGTGGGCGTTCGTGGGCAATGTTGGTGCAATCAAACACTTTATTAATTAAATCGTATTATAATGTTCCATCACTTAATGTTCCCGATATCAATTTTCACAAACTCATTAACGGAATGCGACAGTTTATATAGTCGGCCACTCCGGCCGACCGCCACTCGAGAATTGCCGAGAGACGGGCCGGACTGCCACTTATTGACTCTGCCCCCGCGCCGATGGCGCCAGTTCCACAGACTATCGCACACGGAGGGAGAGGTAGTGAACCTTGACGAGGTTTTTAAAAACATTGAAAGAATTGGCCTCTCTGATCGTCAGAGGTAGCTCATTCCATAATTCGATCCCCTGTACCGCAAAGGATTGCCCAAAGAACATAGTTTTATGGGGAATAATATTTTTAAGGCTCCGGGATGGCCTTAAACATCTTGTGTCCGCATCATTAAAACTAAAATGTTCCTTGAGATGTTGCTGGAGCACCAGGATTAAATAAAACACAGTACAGAAGGGAAATTGTTGACGAGTACACATACCTGGGACATATAGTCCAGCTAGGTAGGTCCAGTTTCGAGAAGGAGTGCGAAGGATATCCCTCAGTGCGTGTTGCCAGCGATGACCTACGGTTCTGAAACGTGGTCACTGACTATGGGCCTCATGCGGAAGCTCAGAGACACTCAGCGTGCGATGGACAGGCATATGCTCGGAGTTTCTCTACGTGATCGAATCAGAAATGAAGAGATCCGTAGTAGAACCAGAATAACCGACATAGTCCTACGAATCGCGAACCTGAAGTGGCAATGGGCGGGGCACATAGTCCGAAGGACCGATGGACGTTGAGGGTCAAAGGTGCTGGAGTGGCGACTCCCCAAGAGGTGGACCGATGAAATCAAGAGGGTCGCTGGTAGCCGCTGGAGCCAGGCGGCGCAAGATCAGGCCTTGTGGACGTCATTACGTGAGACCTATGTCCAGCAGTGGACGACAATATTCAAATTCCGGAACGTATAAGCAACCACTTGAGCTTCGCACGAAATTCTGATACATGGTCATATTTGTATAATCCAAATATAAACTTGTTCAATTGGTCCTCGGTCAGATTAGGATAGCTTGCATGGGTGCCATAATGCTGGCAGCATTACCTCTTTGGACAGCGATGCTTATACGCTGTCCGAAGTACCACCCGGCCTTAGGGTCACGGGTTACATCAACTAAGTGAGATGAGATTTCTTTCAAAAAGCTTTTAGCCTCAGGACCCCACGGTCCCAATGGCTCCAAGCCAAAAGGCACAAATATGTATTCTAATGCAAGGCTCTCATATATCAAGGCGCTTCTTGGCGTTTTCAGCTAATGACGCCGCTCCAGCTGATTTGGAGGTAGCGTCAATGTGAGATGGTGCAGGCGTATCAACACATGTAGCATCCCGCATCAACGACATACCATCAGGTCTCTTACCATCATCACGTGCAATTCCATTCGGCTCGAGAATAGCCGGCACGTTAATGTTGACAACGGTCGTTCTGATGATGTCGGTGATGTCGGCGTGTCTCGGGTGACCGAGTTGATTTACTCACTCACCATTTACAACTTATAATTTAAATTAATTATGGTCGAATTTTGATCATGGGGTAAAAATAAATACGCGATTAAAATCCGAATAGTGTCAATTGTTTTATTTTACGCTCTGGAATCCGGGCTTTTGATAACAACGATTTCGCGCGCTCCGTACGGTTTTCCAAGTTTATCACTCGTGACGGAAATAAGCCGTTTACGGTATTATTCAAATACATATAGTTAAACAAAAAAATATTCTAGAGTATTATAGAATGTATTATTATCTATAAAAAAACTACTTTTATACATCTTAAAAGTTAATAATAATAATTATGACTAATAATAATAATATTATTTTATACATACCGTTTCAATACCTTTAAAATACTTTGTAAATTATTTAAATTGGACACTATATATATGATAAATATAGATTTTATCTGTCACACGTGATGGTAAGTGATGATACAGTTTAAAAAGCGTGCTAAACTCTTATGGTTTCTCAGATAGAAATCTCTTTGCTGGTAACTAGTCACAACCGAAGTCTTCCAGTCCAGCCTCAGACTATTTATAATTGAATTTGAATTTAATTCAGACAAGAAGTGAATAATTTTCTATATTCCCGGGTTATCTTCCAATTTGGACTGATAAATAATTCGTAGTTACTTTCTTAGATGGACATTTTTTAACCGATTTTTTAACCGACTTCAAAAAAAGGAGGAGGTTATCAATTCGTCTGTATTTTTTTTTATGTTTGTTACCTCATATCTCCCGACTGGGTGGACCTTGATGATTTTTTTTCTAAATGAAAGGTGGTTGCTCGTCATAGGGTCCCATTTTTTTTAAAGCAGTTCTGATGATGGCATCCATGAGAAAACCGGATAAGTCTTAAATTTGCGTAAGCATGTGCGCAACAAATGGACGAATAACTCAAGATCACGCCAACCGATTTCGATGATTCTTTTTTTATTAGAAAGGATATAATTCAAGGGTTGTTTTGTGATAGTTTGGTAAGGTTCTGATGATGGATGGTATTGAAACGGTGTTTAATAATTATTATAAATTCATTTAATACTAATTCTGTACAATTTGGCGGTTTAAGGGCGATAAAGTTTAAGCAGGTTAAAGAATTAGAAAAATCATTAAAATTTTCTAAAAAAAGTTATATATTTTTTTGTATACTAATTAATAAACTAAATTATATTCGTCATATTTTATTTACACTAGAATGATCACATGATACACTAAAAAAAAATCTACCAATTTTTATCACACCATTGAGGAAATATTAGTTATTTTTTTAACCGCTTAGTTAATTGATTTAACCGGTTAATTTGGATTAATAAGTTGGCTTTTGAACTAATTAACATACATACATAGCATCACCCCTCATTCCCATAGGGTTAGGCAGAGACATCATCCTTCCACTTGCCACGATCCTTCCATCTCCTTCGCTTCTTTCATTCTCATTAAACCTTTCATACAAGTTCGTCGGCTTAGAGTACTCTTGACCTGGCCGTTCTTTAAAATGTCCTGGATTAGGTCTAGGAACGTTCGCCTCGGTCTTCCCCTTCTAACTTTCGCATTCACTCTTTTAGTCACTACATCTTCTTCTATACCACAACGTTCTCTTATCACACTATTTCTTACTCTGTCACTCAGTTTTAATCCACTCATGCTTCTCAACGCTCTCATCTCTACCGCATTTATTTTACTTTTGTGATTCTTCTGCCATACCCAACTTTCACTACCATACATAAGTGTTGGCACCAACACTCCAGCATGCACTGCCAGTCTAGCCCTTTGAGACACCATCTGGCTATTCATAAAAGCATGCAGAGCACCATTTACCATATTCCCTGCATTCACTCTCCTTTCGATATCACTTTCACATGTTCCATCTTTTGTAAATTTACATCCCAAGTATACAAATTCTTTCACCTCTTCCACTTTTTCCCCATCTATCAAAATATTGCCATTCATTATAGATTCATCTCTTTCAAAAAGCATATCTTTCGTTTTGTTTACATTCGCTTTCATTCCTTTCCCTTTCTAAGCTTCATTCATAATATTTAGCATCTCCTGAAGCTCGTTAGCGGATGACGCAAGTATTACTTGATCATCAGCGTAGAGAAAACATTTGATGAGTAATTCATTCATTTTTAACCCATACATACTTTCTTTTAACTCTGTCAAACATTTCTCTATAAATATTGAACGCCATGGTGACGCAACACATCCCTATCGAACACCTCTTTGGTTTACTCTGACACAAGCACTAGAACCCTCATAGAGAGACTTCAATGCTTGGATCAGACAACCGCTCACCCCATACGTAGATAACGTTGACCACTGCACATTCCTCACCACTCGATCATAGGCCTTTTCTAAATCTACGAAAGCGCAATAAACTTTTGGGTTTTATTTTTGGCTAATTAACCTGGTTAATTTTTATGGCCGGCTTAAACAAAATTATAAATCGTTATACTATTAATGAATTATTAAATTCCGTTTTAATACCTCTGAAATACATTTTAAATCATTAAAATCGGACATTCCATTCGATAGACATAATACAGAGGTATGAATAATATGGTTTGATTATTGTCATTCCATTGAGAAGATGTGACGAAATTATAAATGTCAATATGGCGATCTAATATTCATATTAAATTGTTTTACGCTCTGGAATCCGCACTTTTGATAACAACGGTTTCGCGCGCTCCGTACGGTCTCCCAAATTTATCACTCATGACGGAAACAAGCCGTTTACGGTATTATTCAAATACAAAAAGTTCCTTGTAACCGTCAGTCCGCGATCGACCGTCGTCACGTGCGCACGTCGCCCGTCGCGTGTGATCAATAATATAATTATAAGTTTATTGTGCAATTAAAGGTGATATATCGTGTCATTGTGTGGTTTCTTTGGAGTACAGTGTTATATGTTTGGTTTATATAATCTTTCTGGTGTTTTCGCATCCGAAACGCTTCATTATCGGTTTTTTTAATACCTATTTGGATTTTATCGTGTTTTCTCGAAGATTTTTATATTATGCACAGGTTTTAGACAACTTGGTGACCTTGCATAGTTATTTAGCATTTTTAGATGTTTAAATTAGCTTTCTAATGGCAGTTTTGTTAGCACTTTTTTTTTTAAATTATGTCTGTTTTGGAATCTTGTCTTTTTAAGCGCGAGAAACTGTGCATCTTTTTATTGCTGACAGATTGGTTTCACGTGATTTTAAGAGATTATACAGACCAAGATGGTCCTAATTAGAGATCTTTTTGCTTTTTTTTCTGATGGTAATCTGTCCCTATTTGAATCGAACCCAGTGTCTGTCAATCATTTTCTTAAAAAAATTTTACGATATTGTGAAGAAAATCACTTAACTAACGTCCATTTATCTATTTTTTTTAAACGACCACAGAGTAATTATAATCCGCAAATAGATGATATTACACTATTACATAGTGATGAGGCCCGCCTATATTTAGTACTATATATCACTTTAATTAATAATTTAAAAGTATGCAATAACATGTTTAACTATCTATCTATCTGTCTATTATGTACGATTAAATATAAGTTTCTAATGGTAGTTAAGTTTGTGTCCTTCGTAATGCGTATATATGTATTTTTCTTATTCGAAATTGACCGAACGATCATAGAGTAATCAATCTTCCGTTAAATTCCGCAGAGTATGTTTTTTTATACAATATATTCAACTTTTCGAGAAGAAATTATAAATTTATTTCATGTATATATAAATATAATTTTTTTTTTTCAATTTGACAGAACAACCACAGAGTAATCCGTTTATCTTTTATTCCAGTGTTTTTTTTAAAATAATGGCAATTTGACAAAAAGTATTGATTTTAGATGACCTTACACTATTATTTACGATTTTTTGATGATTGAATATAAATTTCTAATGTTAGTTAAGTTGGAGTCCTTCTTGATGCGTATTTTTGTTCCGAAATTGATAGAACGACCACAGAGCATTCCACCGTTCTTTATTCCACAGTGCAATTATAATTTTTTAGATCATGACAATATATTCTGCTTTTCGAGAAAAAAATATTAGTTTATTTTATGTATATATAAATATAAATGTTTTTTCATATTTGACAGAACAACCACAGAGTAATCCATCTATCTTTTATTCCACAGAGTATTTTTTTAATCGGGACAATATATTGACAAAAAGTATTGATTTTAGATGACCTTACACTATTATCTACGATTTTTTTACGATTGAATATAAATTTCTAATCTTAGTTACCTTTGAGTCCTTTTCGATGCGTAAATATATATGTTTTTTTCGAAATTGACAGAAGTACCACAGAGTAATGTCGCTCTTCTATTCCCTAGAGTATTTATTTGTTTATATCTTTATAATATACTTTGCTTTTGGATAAAAAAAAGATTTTAGATGACCTTACACTTGTTTAAATTTTTTTGATTGAAAATAATATTCGAATGATAGTTAAGTTTGAATCTTTTACGATGCGTGTATATATATTTCTTTCTCCGAAATCGACAGAAAGGACGAAATTGATAGAACGACCACAGAGCATTCCACCGTTCTTTATTCCACAGTGTAATTATAATTTTTTAGAACATGACAATATATTCAGCTTTTGAACAAAAAGTGATGATTTTGCTCTATAATTTAATAATTTTTTTTGTAATATAAGTTTTTTAATGGTAGTTCTCTTTTTCGTTGCGTGTATATATTTCTTTTTTCCAAATTGACAGTACGGCCACAGAGTATTCCACCTTTTGTTTTTGACCAAAGAATGTTGATTTCAGATGTCCTTACACTATTAATTTTTTGATGGTTTATTAATAATTTCTTATCTTATTTAAGTTCGAGTCCTTTTGGATGCGTATTTCCTTTTTCGAAATTGACACAATGACCAGTGTTCTACCTTTCCTTTATTCCACAGAGTACTTGACAATATATTCAGCTGTTGTACAAAAAGTGGCGATTTTAAATGGCCTTACACTATTATTTAATAGTTTTTTGATTAATATAAATTTCTAATCTTAGTTAAGTTTGAGTACTTTCGATGCGTATTTATGGTTTTTTTTTCGAAATTGACAAAATGACCATAGAGTAATTATTTGTTTATATCATTATAATATACTTTGCTTTTGGTAAAAAAAAAGTAAAGATTTTAAATAACCTTACATTAGTTTCAATTTTTGATTAAAAATAATTATATATATATATTTCTCTTTTGTCTCATTGGTCTAGTGGATAGCATGTTCGACTACAGACATGAGCTCCTGGGTTCGAGTCCCGGGTCTGGCCAGTTCAAAATGGATACAATATTTGCTCGAAGTTGGGAAGTTGGCGGTGTGATCCACCCCTGTGCCTGTGGTGGGTCTATGCTCTAAAAACCTTCTCTCCTCCTTATCTTTTTTTACACACTCCACGGCGTCATCTAACTCGCGAGCTCCTGCTGTCACTACCACCAAACTTAGGTGATAGTGGCGAAGATGACGCGGTAGCAGCAACACCTGGAACATACTCCCTCGGAATTGACCAGGATGGACTCGCAAAAAAGAGTACCGGGGTCTTACTGAATGCCTGGGCAGTGAGGCCATTACCCCGCAGTCTGATTTTGATTTTGTGTTTCATTGCTGGTTTTTTTTTGTGTCATTACTATCGTATTTTCGTATTCGGAAGCTTTCTCCTAATACCTCGTATATTTTAACATTTTATAATATATACAGGGTTTTTATTTGCATGTTATGTCGTGAGAATGTAAACTCTTATAAACCAATTAAACAGCTATTTGCTCAGATTTTCTCCATTGCTACTGATGCTGTGTAAAGGTAAATTACCTCTTGACATGTTAGTTACCTTAAAAAAAAGTAAGTAGCAGCCCTTTTAACGTCCCACTGCTGGGCACAGGCCTTCTCATTCCGAGGAGCGAGGGTTTTTAGAGCATAGACCCACCACGCTGCTCCACTGCGGATTGGCAGGCATAGTACACAAGTGCACTCTCTTAGTCCGATGTGACGGGACTCCGACACGACCGGAGAGAGATCAGGCGCAGGACCGACGGCTTAACGTGCTCTCCGAGGCACAGGAGTGGATCACACCGCCAACTTTCCAACTTCGGGCAAATATTGAGAAAATCTTAATAGAAAACTCAATATCGATTTTTGAATTGGCCCGACCCGGAACTCGAACCGGGGACCTCATATCTGTGGCGGAACATGCTAACCACTAGACCAATGAGGCAGACCTCACCAAGAGTTTATAATCTATCAGAAATATTGAAAATCGTTCGTATCTTGTCTGAATTAAAGTTTTGAGAGGCTTCGGCTTCTTTTAGCCCATAGGTCGGGATAACGTTACCATCTTAGACTGTATTCTCACTCAAAGCTTCAGTCAGTATGTCGGAGTGTAATAGTCTGTGGAACGCTGGCGCCATCTGTGTATCGGCGTGGGGGCAGAGTCAATAAGTGGCAGTCCGACGCGTCTCTCGGCAGTTCTCGAACGGCGGTCGGCCGGAGTGGT
The DNA here is from genome assembly GCA_015832385.1 of Elymnias hypermnestra. Lineage (NCBI taxonomy): Eukaryota > Metazoa > Arthropoda > Insecta > Lepidoptera > Nymphalidae > Elymnias > Elymnias hypermnestra. The sequence goes on along the minus strand of JACTOM010000055.1, from coordinate 721,218 downwards.
TGACTATTGAAACTGTTGCGTTCCTAGCTATTAGTGTTAATGAGTTTATGTAAATTGATATCGGGAACATTAAGTGATTGAACATTTTAATCCGAGTTAAAAGTGTTTGATTGCGCCAACATTACCCACGAACGCCCACAGAATAAGACATTAAATAATGGATCCAATTAATAACGATGTCGGCGGAGAACCCTACGCCCCTGTGCTTTATGCTTCTCCGTTCTCTCTTATTCTCCGATATAACAATTTAAACTCGATAAAATGTAATTTCTTGCGGTTTCACTTATGTGAAAGTGGCTTTGATGCAACGCACGTGTTGGATGCGACACGAAGCGGACTCGAACCGACTTACCTCTCGTTAGTAGGTTATCCTTTACAGATAAATATATACCATCGTGGACTTTTTTATAGATCTTTTCATGGTGTACAATTCTGTAGTACATTAATTTGATATATCTCGTAAGGTTTAGTCGGCGTTTGATATTTAAGCGCGCGGAAATATATTCGTTACATCGCTTTAAAATTCTTTGAATTTCTTATCTTTTTTATACTATAATATTTATGTATTATATATATAAAGCTTCCTCTTGAATCACTCTATCTATTGCTGAAGACTGTATTAGATTACGTTGAATGGTTTAAAAGATATAAGCAAACAAACAGCGGAAGCGATTTTATATTATGATATGGGAAGATTTAATTGTTTTAAACTTAAATTTTCGTGGTTTATTAACATATTGACTATTTGAACCCCACATATCACGATGGTGATTTTTAATTTTTAATTTTGCTGATATTTCGACCCAGTTGCATGGATCGTGGTCACGACGATACTGCTGTGGTCGGTTGTGTCAAGCTGTCAAGGGCAGAATCTGTCTACCCTACGTCTGATTCTTTTATTTTTCACGGCACCCACATCCATTTGTCGGCATACTACACTCACAACGTCACGTTTTAATTTTGAAAAATTGCGTCGTTTGTTCATTTGGCATAGCTTCACCACTGGATTCCACGTATCAGCCAGCTTAAAACCATCTTCACGATTGAAATTAGGATATTTTTTAATTTCAATGGCCTCGCGAACTAATCTCGGCATATAATGGCGGTCCGTGGAAAGAACTTTCGGGTTATGAAGTTCTATCCAGTGTTGAGTTCCCTGCTGCAAAATGTGCTCCGCGATCGCAGATTTTTGTATGTCGTTGTGCTTGACAGCATTTATGTGTTCTGACACACGAGTTGCTATGGAACGCTTCGTTTGCCCAATATAAGAGCTTCCACAGCTGCAGTCAATTTTGTAAACGCCCGGACATTGATACGGTAAACGATCCTTCGGAGATCTTACCATGTTTATAATCCTTTGTAAGGGAGTGAAGACAGTTTTGATGCTATAATCGTTTCGCAGTAGCCTGCCTATTCTGTCCGTCACTCCCTTTACAAAGGGTAAATAGGCCTTTGGCCTTTCTACCTCCAAAGGTCGTTTATGGTGTCTCTGCTTGCTGACGGGTTTTGGGGATCTATGTCCATTCCGACGTAACACCTCTCTTACATGGGTTAACTCGTCCTGAACAGTTAGATCATCACATAAATCGTGAGCTCGACTGATCAATGCTGTCCCGACCGAGGCAAGGTGACGTGGATGATGATGAGACGAACCATGTAAATATCTGTCCGTATGTGTGGGTTTTCTATATACCGAATGACCAAAATTGCCATCAGATGTTAAATATATATGTACATCCAGGAAAGACATGCTTCTGTGTTTCTCCATTTCGTACGTGAAGGCTATTTTATGATGAATGCTATTCAGGTGTTCCAGGTATTGGTCAACTTCTTGCTTACCTCCTTGAAGCACCGCAAATACATCATCAACGTACCGTTTCCAAAACTTAACTTGGCTGGGTGCAGTGGAGATGGCTCGGTCTTCGAAATATTCCATCCATAAATTCGCGACAACTGGAGCGACCGGACTTCCCATAGCAACGCCATCTATCTGGAGGTAATATTCGCCCTTGAAGAGAAAGAAGTTGGACTCCAAGCAGTGTTTAATTAGTGTTATGTACTCTACGGGGATGTTGTTGCTCTGCAATTTGTTTTTTATTACCTCCAGACAGTCGCTTACCGGTACGTTGGTGAAAAGTGATTCCACATCGAAGCTTACCATGCATTCATGTTCTGTAAGTCTCATATCACGTAGTAATTGAACGAAATGTCGAGAATCCTTAATATACGATGACGTGTGCCCCACTAATGGCTGTAAAATTCTCGTAAGATGTTTTGCGAGTTCATATGTTGGGGAGTCAATTTGGCTTACAATAGGGCGTAATGGTACTCCCTCTTTGTGAATTTTAGGTAAACCGTATAATTTAGGTGGCTGAATGAGGCGAGACTGTAACAGTTTTTTACTAACGTCATCTCCTATTATCGATCGAAATTCCTGGATGAGTTTGTTGGTCTTTTTGGTCATTCTGGCAGTCGGGTTGTAGTTTACCTTCTTGTAAGTAAAGGCATCACTGAGCAGGGTGGTAATTTTTCTTTCATATTCAGCGACGTCCATTACCACAGTGGCATTCCCTTTGTCCGCTTTTAAAACTAAAACATCGGTGTTGGCATGTAGATCGCGGATAGCTTTTCGTTCTTCAAATGTAATATTTGGGTCAGGTGGTTTAGATTTTCTCAATAACACTGCTACGTCCTGTCTCAAGGTGTCCGCATCAAGTCTAGGCAGTTTGTTACGATAGATAACATCTTCCACGTTA
>JACTOM010000055.1:701294-718199 GCA_015832385.1 Elymnias hypermnestra | reverse complement strand
ATTAATGATAGGACAAAAAAAATGTTCAACAATATTATAGAATATATCAATATCTACAAAAAACTTCGCGAGACCATATGTCTAACTATTGTAGTTACGTCACTATACCTACTTTTTTACTATCTAAATCAGACCGTGTTATCCATAACATTTATAAATTTTTATGCAAATAAATAATTTAATAATCAAGACTGTCTCAATACCTGATGGTTGCTTTTTGAATTATTGAAATCGGATGTTCCATTCAAAAGATATCATTAAAATAAAAACACACGCCGGCGGCGGCTGCCACGCAGCGCATCGAGTAACTAACTCGCCGAGAGAGGGGCAGTGCGGGAGAAGGGGGTGGCCGGGACGGGTTTATTATTTATTAAATCGCTCAGTTCGTAAATCCGCTGCCACTCGCGCCATACACACAATCCAAGGTCACGGTGTTCGTGGATTTGAATCTAAACACGTCCGATAACCGTCGCGACTCAAAAATGGCGTCCGTTCACACGCCATTTGAGATTCATTGCCCGTTAAGTGATTAGCTCACTTTTAACAATGCTCGTGTTATTAAAAAAGGCCGCATTTTACTGTGGATCAATGCGATGTTAATTATTCAATACGCAAATCCCGCTTTGGGAATGGCGACGCAAATTAAATTTTATATCACTGATGCAATGCCAGAAATTTAGGTTCCGGGTTTGATTTAGGAAATTGTATAGTCCTGGATTGCTGGGAAGTTCAGGTTTCCGGAGAAAAACCACTTTTTTTTATCGCCGGGAACTGGACCTCGCCCAGTCGGAGATGTGGGGCTCACTGTCAAGCGGAATACCCATTAAAACCTAGTGGATCCTCGTCATCCTAAAGTGGGTGGCTTGCGCAATCCAATATGGTGTCCCGGATGAAGCCGAATCGGGGTTCAAGGCTGTGCCATCCAGTCTTCTGCAACGGATAACAATGGTGTCAGGTGCCAACTCTCCCTCTTACGAACCTCTTAGTATGCAGGTCCAACGAGAGGTCACCTCAAATCAGCGACGCCAGGAAATACCGCTGAGGGTCCAACGGCGTGGTGTGCCGTGTCTACGAGGTCACCTTGGCAAATAAGCGATTCCTCGACAGCCAATATTCTAGCCGAGGGCCTAATGCCTCCACCGTCACTACCCCTGCTATACGGGTTTCAAGATACTCCCTCCATTTCATGAGTTTTTTCACATTTCTTGTTCTTTCACCCACCTGCTGACATGATGCTGTGTAGAAACCATAAGAAATATACCTTTCGTCCAAGACAACAGTCGATTGGATTTCCCCATATTTCCACTGGATCGGGAAATACGCGGGTAGCAGAGATGGCAACTGTTGGTATGTTACAATTTACGTAGCTTGACAACCTTAAAACCCCATTGGCGTAAGTACTACTTCTAATCTTGACTGCATCATCACTTACCATTAGGGTTTCCTCATATTTCCACCGGATTGGAAATTACGCGGATAAAACTGCAAGTGTTTAGTTACCAGCCAAGACAGCCAAGCAAATTTGCCTATTGCCAGATTAACCGAGCTTCCATCTTAGGCTGTCTCATCATTTACCACCAGGTTTGATTACAGTCAAGCGCTAATCTATCAGCAATAAAAAAGCTTACTATTGCGTAGTCTACGTGTTTACAAACCGATTGAAACCGGTCTGAACCGGATTCCGACACCGCGGGTAGGAAGTTCGATAAATCGCTGACATAACACCTATTTTCACCACTGTTCCACTCGCCTATCACCCGATCTCCTTGATATATAGGGCAAATTGTTCTCAGTGAGTGATAAAATTAACAAAAAAATGATATGCAATCACACTATTTCATCACTTACCATTAGGTGTGATTACAGTCAAGCGCTAATTTATTACCAATAAACAATACTATTACGTAGACTACGAGTTTCGTATCTCCTGTGTTTAGGAACCGGTTGAAACCGGTTCAGACCGGATCCCGACACCGCGGGTAGTGGGTTCGAATAATCGATGACATAACACCTATTATTACCGCTGTTCTACTCTCATATCGCCCGGTCTCCGTGGTATATAGGACAACTTGTTCTCAGTGAGCGCTTACATCGCATAACGAATACAGAGTTTCAAAACAAATTAATAAAAAAATGATATGCAATCAGACTATATATCATCACTTACCGTCAGTGGTGATTCATTAAAGCGTTAATTTATTAGTAATAAAAAAAATACTATTATGTAGAATCGTATCCCCTGTGTGTTTACGAACTGGTTGAAACCGGTTCAGACCGGATTTCAAACCGTTATTCTCTACGAATCCACTCACCGGTAGTGGGTTTGATAAATCGGTGACATAATACCTATATTTATTATTAACTAGGTAGTTTACCTCTTGTAGTTTTTGCTTTGCATTAATATCGCCACAGCAAGGATCGAACCCGAAACCCTTATACCACCGCTTCACACATAATTCACCTTTCAAATATTGCAATGCAGCANCTGCTATCTAATAAAGCATTGTAATTATTGCGTCAGCGTGGACGTTAAATAGACAATAGATTAAAAAGGTGTCCTTTCTTGTAAATCAAACCCAGGATCTCTGCTAACTAAGCCAACACTCGCACCATTGCGTCAGCGTGGACGTCAAATAGACAGTTGATTAAAAAGGTGTCCTTTCTTGTAAATCAATCCCAGGATCTCTGCTATCTAATAAAGCATTGTAATTATTGCGTCAGCGTGGACGTTAAATAGACAATAGATTAAAAAGGTGTCCTTTCTTGTAAATCAAACCCAGGATCTCTGCTAACTAAGCCAACACTCGCACCATTGCGTCAGCGTGGACGTCAAATAGACAGTTGATTAAAAAGGTGTCCTTTCTTGTAAATCAATCCCAGGATCTCTGCTATCTAATAAAGCATTGTAATTATTGCGTCAGCGTGGACGTTAAATAGACAATAGATTAAAAAGGTGTCCTTTCTTGTAAATCAAACCCAGGATCTCTGCTAACTAAGCCAACACTCGCACCATTGCGTCAGCGTGGACGTCAAATAGACAGTTGATTAAAAAGGTGTCCTTTCTTGTAAATCAATCCCAGGATCTCTGCTATCTAATAAAGCATTGTAATTATTGCGTCAGCGTGGACGTTAAATAGACAATAGATTAAAAAGGTGTCCTTTCTTGTAAATCAAACCCAGGATCTCTGCTAACTAAGCCAACACTCGCACCATTGCGTCAGCGTGGACGTCAAATAGACAGTTGATTAAAAAGGTGTCCTTTCTTGTAAATCAATCCCAGGATCTCTGCTATCTAATAAAGCATTGTAATTATTGCGTCAGCGTGGACGTTAAATAGACAATAGATTAAAAAGGTGTCCTTTCTTGTAAATCAAACCCAGGATCTCTGCTAACTAAGCCAACACTCGCACCATTGCGTCAGCGTGGACGTCAAATAGACAGTTGATTAAAAAGGTGTCCTTTCTTGTAAATCAATCCCAGGATCTCTGCTATCTAATAAAGCATTGTAATTATTGCGTCAGCGTGGACGTTAAATAGACAATAGATTAAAAAGGTGTCCTTTCTTGTAAATCAAACCCAGGATCTCTGCTAACTAAGCCAACACTCGCACCATTGCGTCAGTGTGGACGTCAAATAGACAATAGATTAAAAAGGTGTCCTTTCTAGTAAATCAATCCCAGAATTTCTGCTATCTAATAAAGCATTGTAACCATTGCGTCAGTGTGGACGTCAAATAGACAATATATTAAAAAGGTGTCCTTTCTCGTAAATCAAACCCAGGATCTCTGCTAAGCAAACACTCGCACCATTGCGTCAGCGTGGACGTCAAATAGACAATAGATTAAAAAGTTCTCGGATAGGAAGTATATACGTATTGCCTTTACAAAGGATGACGTCACGTGAAATCATACAGAGAAAGCTGTGTGAAACTATACGTTGAATTGTTCATGAACACTGCCTCGAATGTGGGACAGACATACATAGAATTTTTTATAGGAATACCGGGGGCAAAAGTGGCTATTTTCCGCCTGTTAAAGTCCCACTGCTGGGCACAAGCCGTAGCCTTGGCATATACGAGTAGAATAGCTGAGCCTTGCAATTGCAACTGCCTTGCAGATTTGCAACACCGATACGAAAATAACGACATGTCAACCGCTGCACCTCCGCTCTATTAATCACTAATACCTCCTAAGATATCCACTTTAATGGAATACTGTTAGGTTTTGATTTATCCTTTATATTTGTCTCGCAATTGCGTTTGTGTACACTGGTAACTTTTTAACACCGGGTCGAAAATACCGACACGCCAACCGCTGCACCTCCGCTCTATTAATCACTAATACCTCTTAAGATATCCACTTTAATGGAATATGCAACTCCGACTGCGTACACTTCATAACTCTGCCACACCGGGACGATAAGAACGACACGCCAACCGCTGCACTTTCGCTCTTTAAATGACTGATACCTCCTAAGATATCCGTTATAACGGAATGCTATTAGGTTTTAATTTACAAGAAATATATAAGATAGATATGTATTTGACGATGCAGTGTAAAAGCCTAATTGAATAATAAATTTGATAGCTTAACATCAGATTGAGCCACAGTACACAGAAATTGTAATATTTTCGTACGAGGTGTGTTGACAATCGGACACCTTATCGGTTGTTATCAGATATCTGGGACACGCCTTGACCGCACTCATACAACGCAGCAGTGTATGTTTGTCCGCTTCTTAACCTATTTCTCGAGTACAGACAACGATCTTCACTTCAAATTAATTTCAAATGAATATAGGGGTTATATATTTTTCATTTCTATAAGTTCAAATCGTCAATTTTTAATGCCTCTGTCTATTGCAGTTCAACAATTTAATGCAGGGGTTGTCAACCAGCGGCCCGTAAGCCACTACCTACATATTCTTATAATGTTGTGTACTGCAGCAATAAACTCATAACATTTGTGGCCCTTTTACAAGAAATTCTCGCTGACAGTAGCCTCATCACATTTATGGCCCGCGCCAATATACGCATAACATTTGTGGCTCTCACTAATATTCATAACATTTGTGATCCGCCAATATAACATTTATAGCCCGCGGCAATATCCTCATTACATTTATTTCCCGCGGAAATGTACTCATAACATTTGTGATCCGCCAATATAATATTTATAGCCCGCGGCAATATCCTCGTAACATTTATGGCCTGCGGCAAAATGCTCATAACATTTGTGGCTCACACTAATATTCTCATAACATTTGTGATCCGCCAATATAATATTTATAGCCCGCGGCAATATCTTCGTAACATTTTTGGCCCGCGGAAATAAACTCATAACATTTGTGGCTCACACTAATATTCTTATAACATTTGTGATCCGCCAAAATAATACTTATAGCCCGCGGCAATATTCTCGTTTAATGGCATTAATGGCCTGCACCCCCATACCCTCATAACATTTGTGGCTTTTCTGCAAAAAAGTTTGTTGATAATATCCTCATCACATTTATTGCCCGCGGCAATATACTCATAACATTTGTGGTCCGCACCAATATCCTTATAACATTTGTGATCCCCCACCAATATACTCATAACATTTATAGCCCGCGGCTATATCCTCGTAACATTTGTGGCTCTCCTATTATAAAAAGTTGCAGACTCATGATCTAACGTATAGAACAAAGCTTTATGAATATCTTACTCTATAAATAGTTTATTACAAAACTGTAACGGTTAGGCAAGCTACATGACTGCCTGCGGATGGTAATCAAAGCGTATCGCGGTGATTACCACAGTAAGAGCTGACACGAGCCCAACACTGACCGTTTAAGCCTCTGGCCAAATGGTGGACTGGATGCAAAGTGTCCTTCATCAGTCATGCAGTTTAATGACTGATAATTTAAAAGTTCTGAGACAAAGTTTATGCATATCATTGTTTGAAAAGATTTTTATTTTGTAAGGCCGAAGAAGTATAACTTCTAACGCGTGTGCATGGGTATATATTTGTGGTCAGACGTTTAAACGGTCAGTGTTGGGCTCGTGTTAGCTATTACTGTGGTAATCACCGCGATACGCTTTAATTACCATCCGCAGGCAGTCATGTAGCCTGCCTAACCGTTACACTTTTATAGTAAACTATTTATAGAGTAAAATATTCATAGAGCTTTGTTCTATACGTTAGATCATGAGTGTGCAACTTTTTATAATAGGAGGGCCACAAATGTTATGAGCATATTTCCGCGGGCCATAAATGTGATGAGGATATTATCAACAAACTTTTTTTGTAGAAGAGCCACAAATGTTATGAGGGTATGGGGGGTGCAGGCCATAAATGTTATGAGTATATTGCCGCGGTCCATGAATGTGATGAGGATATCACCAAGATTTTCTTCTAGAAAAGCCACAAATGTTATGAGAATATTAGTGCGAGCCACAAATGTTATGAGTATATTGCCGCGGGCCATAAATGTGATGAGGATATTATCAACAAACTTTTTTTGTAGAAGAGCCACAAATGTTATGAGGGTATGGGGGTGCAGGCCATAAATGTTATGAGTATATTGCCGCGGTCCATGAATGTGATGAGGATATTATCACCAAGATTTTCTTCTAGAAAAGCCACAAATGTTATGAGAATATTACTGCGGGCCATAAATGTTCTAAGGGTATTTCCGCGGGCCATAAATGTAATGAGGATATTATCAGCAGGCTTTTCTTGTAGAAGAGGCACAATCACACACACACACACTTTTCTTTCCATAAAAATTGTAAAAAGTCCCACAAAACATTTATATTTTTATCAGTCAGTCAGTCAGTTTGCGTTTGAATGCGTTTAACTCAATGTCCAATTGAAGGTTGTTTATTCAGTAAAAGCGAATGTGAGTTAACATCGGGGTCATTGACCGGATGGCCGCGTTATCTTGATGGACAGTTATGTCTGGGACTGCGAAAATCTATTAGTAGATATCACTTTATTTGGCTATATTAAGGTCAGATTCCTGTCACATATGACGGTAAGTCATTCACATAGACTAGCATTTCGACCTTTAAATCATATGGCTCGAAGGACCAAAATAATGCACATGAAATTCCTAAGGTAACTAACATATTTAAGTTGATTAGGATCAATACTGTAACCGTCTGAATGACTTTTGATATAATGGGTATAGTGAGTTATCATTAAAAGATAGATACCATAAATAACTAACTATTTAAGTTGATTAAGATTGATAATGTATTCATCTGAACAACTTTAGTAACCGTTTTATATGGGACTATTTGCTAAAAAGATAGAATGGATGTAGTGAGTGAGTATCCTTGAAAGATGGATATATGTACACTGGCTTGTTTTGTAGATCTATAGAAGAGCCCACTATAATAATATATATATAGCTTTATTTGGCTATATTAAGGTTAGACTGCTGTCATATCTGACGGTAAGTCATTCATATATACTAGCACTTCGACCTTTAAATCATATGGCTCGAAGGACCAAAATAATGCACATGAAATGCCTAAGGTAACTAACATATTTAAGTTGATTAGGATTAATACTGTATCCGTCTGAATTACTTTACAATTACCGCATTGTAGGTGACCGTTTTAGGTGATAAGATGGGTATAGTGAGTTATCATTAAAAGATATTAAGATTGATTAAGATTGATAATGTATTAGTCTGTATCACTTTTACAGCATTTTACGGGGACAGTTCTTAGAAGATAAAATGGATGTAGTGAGTTATCCTAAAAAGATAGATAAAGGGCAATCAACGTTTTATTATTTCAGTTAGTTAAAATTAATTCTGTATCGATCTGAATAACTTTCCAATTTCAGCATTTTACGAAACCATTTTAAAAGGAGATAAAATGGATGAAATAACAATATATATATATAGGTTAGATTGCTGTCACATCTGACGGTAAGTCATTTATATATACTAGCAACTCGACCTTTAAATCATATGGCTCGAAGGACCAAAATAATGCACATGAAATTCCTAAGGTAACTAACATATTTAAGTTGATTAAAATTAATACTGTATCCGTTTGAATAACTTTACAATTACTGCTTTATATGGTACTATTAAGAAGATAGAATGGATGTAGTGAGTTATCATTAAAAGATAGATGCCATTTATAACTATTTCAGTCGATAAGGCTTAATACTATCTGTCTTGAATAACTTTCCAATTACAGCATTTTACGAAACCATTTTAAAAGAAGATACAATGGATGTAGTGAGTTATCCTAAAATGATAGATAAAGGCAATCAACGTCTTATTATTTCAGTTAATTAAAATTAATTCTGTATCCGTTTGAATCACTTTCCAATCACAGTAGAAGAAGATAAAATGGATGTAATTTGTTATCCTAAAAAGATAGATAGATAGATGCCATTAATAATTAACTGTTTAAGTTGATAAGGATTAATTCTGTATCCTGAATAACTTAACAATAACCGCATTGTATGCGATTATTTTCTTAGAAGATTAAATGGGTGTAGTGAGTTATCCTAAAAAGATAGATTCCATCAACGTATTACTGTATAAGTTGATTAAGATTGTTACTATATCCGTCTGAATAATATTATAATTACCGCATTGTACGTGACCATTTTCTTAGAAGATAAATGGATGTAGTGAGTTATCCTTAAAAGATAGATAGATGCCATTAATAACTAACTATTTATGTTAATAAGGGTTAATAACCGCATTGTATGCGATTATTTTCTTAAAAGATTAAATGGGTGTAGTGAGTTATCCTAAAAAGATAGATTCCATCAACGTATTACTGTATAAGTTGATTAAGATTGTTACTATATCCGTCTGAATAATATTATAATTACCGCATTCTACGTGACCATTTTCTTAGAAGATAAATGGATGTAGTGAGTTATCCTAAAAAGATAGATAGATTCCATTAAATAGCTACTTAGGTTAATTAACTTTGACACTGTATTCGTCTTAATAACTTTCACTGTACGAGATCATTTTAAAAAAAAAGATAATATAGGAATAGTGAGTTATCCTTAAAAGATAGATAGATGCTATTAATAACTAACTATTTAAGTTTGATAACTTTACAATTACAGCATTGTACGTGACCATTAAAAATATATAATATGGGTATAGTGAGTTACCCTTAAAAGATAGATAAAGAAAAGAGGTATTGTCACACCATACATTGTTTTGTTATATCTCTAAAGTATTAGGCAATTATCGATGAAAGTTTGCCCTATTTCGACACTCGCAACATTTATCGCTATATTTCAACAAATTAACACAATACCTTGACAATTTATATACGCAAAGCTTCCTCGTGAATCTATCTATCTATTGGTGAAAGCCTTATGAAAATCGGTTCAGTAGTTTTTGAGTTAATCGCATATTTAGACAGTCTATCCTGAGTGAAAGTGTAAACGTTAATATTACTAAGAGGTTACATACTGACGTTGTTTATATATTTTTTTAATAATATTTTGAAGAAATATATTAATATCTCGTGAAATATATGAAAAAGAGGATATATTCTTATAATTCTGAGGCACGTCAGATGAAAACATACCAGAAAGATAATAAAAAAAAGCATTTCTAGTGTGTGAAATATATGTGTATATAAAAAAGTGCACGTCGGTTCTAATGACGCGATGCAGAGGCAGTTGAGTAACGTTAGCATCCATTCGTACCAGGACTACCAGCCGAGCAGGAGATATGGTACGTATGTGTCTCGTGGTCCCTGGTTCGATTACCGCCATAGTAAATTATGCAAAATTATGTGTTTTGTTTCCGTTGTTATCTTATTAACTCATTTGGCAACGACTTGTCCAATCAAAAAGGTGAACTGCTGGGCAAAGCTTTATTTTGGCATTAAGCCCGCCTATTTGTTATTCGTGCAATAAATATTATATAAAAATTAATGTATCGTACAGCATTGCGCGTGTGTCTCTGCGTGTACTGCGTGTGTAGTTGCGTGCAATGCGTGTAACTGCGTGCATTGCGTGTGTGTCTGCGTGCATTGTGTTTGTCTGTGTTTATTGCGTGTGTGTCTCTGCGTGAATTGCGTGCATTGCGCGTGTGTCTCTGCGCGTATTGCGTGAGTTTGCGTGTATTGGGTGTGTATCTGCCTGCGTTGCGTTTCTCTGCATGTGTAGTTGCGTGCATTGCGTGTATCTCTGCGTGTTTTTCTGCGTGCATTGTTTATTTGCGTTCATTGCGTGTATGTTTCTGCGTGTATTGGGTGTGTGTCTGCTTGTATTGCGTTTGTCTCTGCATATGTAGTTGCGTGCATTGCGTGTAACTGCGTGCATTGTATTTATTTGCGTTTATTGCGTGTATGTTTCTGCGTGTATTGGGTATGTGTCTGCTTGCATTGCGTTTGTCTTTGCATGTGTAGTTGCGTGTGAGTCTCTGTGTGTATTTGGTGTGTGTCTCTGCTTGTATTGCGTGTGTCTCTGCATGTTTGGCTGCGTGCACTGCTTGTGTTTCTGCGTTCATTACGTGTATGTAGATAAGTGTTACATATACATAAATACATTTTTTATGTGTATCCTTAAGTATCATTCACAAGTAAAAAGTAAAAAGTAGCAGCCCTTTAACGTCCCACTGCTGGGCACAGGCCTCCTCACTCCGAGGAGCGAGGGTTTTTTTAGAGCGTAGACCCACCACGCTGCTCCACTGCGGATTGGCAGGTACAGTACACAAGTGCACTCTCTATTCCTTCACTCTCATAGTCCGATGTGACGGGAATCCGACACAACCGGAGAGAGATCAGGCGCAGGACCGACGGCTTAACGTGCTCTCCGAGGCACGGGGGTGGATCACACCGCCAACTTCCCAACTTCGGGCAAATATTGAGAAAATCTTAATAGAAAACTCAATATTGATTTTTTGAATTGGCCCGACCCGGGACTCGAACCCAGGACCTCATGTCTGTAGTCGAACATGCTAACCACTAGACCAATGAGGCAGTTGAGTAGTAACACCGCCCAATTGCGTTTTTATTTCGTGGTGATCAAAAAAGTAAGCCTCTGCGTATGTACAGTTAATATTCTGATTCTCCATGAATAGTACCAGTATCCTCAGCCTGGCTACAGCTGGATGAGACCACTGATCAATAAGTCCTTATGCATTATTAAAAAGGTCATAAAATGTGTCTGTTGTACCACAGGGCCCCAGTATGAGCCGGGCGGGTACGCGGCGGCAGTACAGCAGCGTACCAACATGACGCAGAGGGAGGACGCGCTCAAGTTCGAGCAGGGCCGCATCAAGGCCCTCCAGGAGGAACGCCTGCACATCCAGAAGAAGACCTTCACCAAATGGATCAACTCCTTCCTGCAGAAGGTGAGTGATTACAACAAGAGAGTGCAAAAATCAAACCTTAACTCATTGACACAAAGTAAGTTTTAAAATAGCTGTTAGTGTTAAAAAATATCAGTTACTGTTATTGCTATTTTGTAGTTTGTGTTAATTGAATATATACTTTATTTTAATATGTTAAGATTCCATTTTTACGTTTACATACGTAAATGTACGGCGATATGTATGATGCTTATGTAACTTTAACGCTGCGCCTCCGCTCGTTAAAATGCTGATATCTCCTAAGATATCCATTTTAATGAAACGCTGTTAAATACACTTTTAATCTCCATGAAATATACAACGTTTATAATGCATTAAATTTGATGAGTAATAGTATTGTATTGTATAAAATAGCTTGGTAAATATCACATATTTTTTGTAATATGTAAAAGATAAAATTGGTCACTGTGGGTTATATTTTAGAGATAAATATATAGTGTTGTGTAGTTTTTTATAGATCTCTTTATGATATACATTTTTTTAGTACATTAATTTGATCTATCTCGTAAGGTTAAGTCAGCGTTTGTGATTTAACCGCACTGAAATATGTTTGTTACATCACGTTACAAATGTATGAATTTCTCGTCTTTTCTTTACTATAATATGTATGTATTATACATATAGATGTTCCACTTGAATCGCTCTATCTATTGCTAAAAACTGTATTAAAATCAGTTTATTACTTTAAAAGATATAAGCGTACAAACAACTGAAGCGACCTGTGTCTCTTGCGATTTAAGATATAATGAAGGTGATGAAAGGTAGTGAGAAAATCCGTTAATTTTTAAATATACGTACATATAAAACACAAAAACAGTTTATCCTTATGTCCGTTATAGCAAAGTTCGTAACGTAGACGGTTGCAATGAATTAAAAATCCCCATGAGATTGAGAAATACGCGTAGCAATTAAGATTTTTATTTAACTTTTTGATTAAAACATGTTTGTAATATTTGTGAGCAACTCTGATAAGTGATAATAACACAATAGTAAGTCTTAGTAACTGCCTCATTGGTCTAGTGGTTAGCATGTTCGACTACAGACATGAGGTCCTGGGTTCGAGTCCCGGGTCGGGCCAATTCAAAAATCAATATTGAGTTTTCTATTAAGATTTTCTCAATATTTGCCCGAAGTTGGGAAGTTGGCGGTGTGATCCACCCCCGTGCCTCGGAGAGCACGTTAAGCCGTCGGTCCTGCGCCTGATCTCTCTCCGGTCGTGTCGGATTCCCGTCACATCGGACTATGAGAGTGAAGGAATAGAGAGTGCACTTGTGTACTAAGCCTGCCAATCCGCAGTGGAGCAGCGTGGTGGGTCTATGCTCTAAAAACCCTCGCTCCCCGGAGTGAGGAGGCCTGTGCCCAGCAGTGGGACGTTAATGGGCTGCTACTTACTTTTTTAAGTCTTAGTAGCTTAACTAAACTGAATTGAAATCCGTTGGTTACTTTAAGAGATATAAGGTAACAAACAGAGGAAGCGACTCCTTTCCCGATATATATAAGGATAACGATAAATTTCGATTGAAATCCGGGTGTCTATAATGTATTTTTTTAAATTTGTATGAGACAAAAAAGTAATGTTTTCTGGCACGTTAATATTTTTCCTAGGAAGCGTTTTTGGTGTATAAACTACCCTGTTTTTCCTTATATACCCTTTCAGGAAAACCCTGTATATATAAGGATATCGATAAATTTCGATTGAAATCCGGGTGTCTTTAATGTATTTCTCGGTATATGAAATCATGCAATGATGTTGATCATTGGATGCCTAAAGTTGTGGAATATGACACAGCAATCTAAATAAAGGTGTTATGAACAGAAATAACGCAATCAACGATGACGAATACATTATTTTCCTTTTACGTAAATATGCAATACGAATATGTCCCTCGATGTTATTACTATAATATAATAAATCAAAATTTTATTAAGCAGTCGTCGTCGTCGTCTCTTCAACCGATGGACATCCACTGCTGGACATAGGTCTCTTTCTCATTACATCATCGGTCCACCTTGTGTGGGGCTCACCACTCCAGAACCTTCGACCCCCAACGTCCATCGGTCCGTCGGACTATGTACCCGCCCATTGCCACTTCAGGTTCGCGATTCGTAGGGCTATATCGGCTGTATAAATCGATCACGTAGAGAAACTCCGAGCATAGCCCTCTCCATCGCACGCTGAGTGACTCTGAGCTTCCGCAACTGCTGAGCTGATCGCTGGCAACACGCACTGTTCGAAGACTTTGGTCTTCAGGCACTGAGGAATATTTGTATATATTAATATGCTGAAAAAAGTAAAAAAATAATTGCGTATTCTGTTCGGAGTCGGCGTCAGAGAAGGTAGGTGTGTCCTGCGTGTCCACTTGGCGGTTATTTTACCAGCCCGCTATCACCAGTCTTTTATATGGTAATCGAGGACAACACTAATTCGCAAAAGTTCCCCCCACCCCCCCCCACCCCCCCTTCCGGCAGCCACCTTATCAATATTGCAATGCAGTGTAACAAACGTAAGCTCATTGTCATTTGATTACAGACAGTTATATATTCTGCCATAAATCGCACCCTTACTGTAAGCCGTTGAGGAGTTCCATTAATCATCATATTTCACAATGACAATCATTTGACCTTACCAATGTTACGGTATGTGACTCGAATATCTGGATAGCCTTTAAAAGATTTTGACGAGTATCTTTAATTTGCGCCTAAGAATTGAAGAGTTCCGTTACTTTGTCATGGATCCCATGATCATCTATAAACCCTTGGAGTATATCCTTTCCAATAAAAGAATCATCGAGATTGGTTAGAGTGAACTGTGACTGGCAAACGTTCGGTAAGCAACGAGTAAGAGTTTCGCGGGCCCTTCTTTTTAACCGACTTCAACAAAAGGAGGAGGTTAAAAAGCGATCTGGATGATTTTTTTTATGATGGTGGTGCGTGTGGTAGGGTTTCATTGTTTTTAAATCCAGTTCTGATGATGGCATCCATGAGAAAACCGTATAACCGCCAACCGATTTCGATAATTCGTTTTTTATTAGAAAGGATATAATTTAAGGGTTGTTTGATGATAGTTTGGTAAGGTTTTGATCATGGGATCCATGACAAAGTAACGGAACTCTTCAATTCTTAGGAGCAAATTAAAGATACTCAGCAGAATCTTTTATAGACTATACAGATATTTGAGTAATGTACCGTAACTTCGGTAAGGTCCAGTTATTGTCTTAGTCCAATATGATGATCAATGGAACTCCTCAACGGCTTACAGTAAGGGTTCGATTTTTGGCAGAATATATAACTGTCTGTAATCAAATGGCAATGAGCTTACGTTTGTTGCTGCATTGCAATATTTATAAGGTGTGAAGCGGTGTTAGCTGGGGGGGGGGGCTTAGTTAACAAGTTTCCTGCACAATTAACAATAATATGATAACAAAAGACACAGTGTTACTAAATGTCAAGTATTTACAAAACATCTAGGTGACATCATTGTGATTGCGACTCGGTTAATCTGTTCCAGTGTTTGTTTAATAGGTTTCAAGACAAATACATTTTTGTCATACACATATTGGCTTATATCTTTTAAAGTATTCATTTGATTTTGATGCAGTTTTCAGCAATAGATAGAGCGTTTCAAGAGGAAGGTTTACATGTATAATACATGCATATTATATTACAGAAAATATGGGAAATTTAAACATTTGTAAAACATATTTTTGTTGCACTTAAATGGCAAACGCTGACTAAACCTTACGAGATCGATCAAACTAATGTACTACGTAATTGTATATAATTGAAATATCTATTAAAAAGTCAACAATAGTATATATCTATCTGTAAAAGATAACCCCCTGTGACCATTTTTATCTTTTAAATATTACAAAGAAAGGGTGTTGTTTACCGAGAATTTTATATAATACAGAAAAGATGAGAAATGTTAAGTGGAGACGCGGGACACACCTAACTTGGGTGACGCCGACACCAAATATTCTATTCTAGGGGTTATAAATATGTACGCAATATCGTCGTCGTCGCTTCAACCGATGGACGTCCACTGGTCCATAAAGGTCTCACGTAATGACGTCCACAAAGCCCGATGTTGCGCTACCTGGCTCCAGCGGCTTGTGGGGGGTCTGCTTATACTGCCATTCCAGCACCTTCAGGCCCCAACGTCCATCGGTCCTTCGGACTATGTGCCTCGCCCATTGCCACTTCAGGTTCGCGATTCGTAAGGCTGTCAGTGACTTTGGATCTGCTACGGATCTCCTCATTTCAGATTTGATCACGTAGAGAAACTTCGAGCATGGCCCTCTCCATCGCACGCTGAGTGACTCTGAGCTTTCGAATGAGGCCCATAGTCAGCGACCACGTTTCGGAACAGTAGGTCATCACTGGCAACATGCACTGTTCGAAGAGCTTCGTCTGCAGGCTCTAAGGGATATTGGGAGAAAATATCTGGCGTAGTTTCCCGCACGCTGCCCAACCAAGTTGGATTCCTGGGCGAATCCAACTTGGTTGGGTGGAAATTCTGTCCGATTACTAACTAAGCACGCGGGTTTAACCGGCCACTAACACGGAATTTTAACCCGGTGGTTTCTGAGGGAGGTTGAGAGTTTCTATGGGCAGTTATACACATCGACCTGCAAGCCTATTGATAGTTTGGCTAAAGATCCTCGTGCCAAACTTACTCGACATTATACCGAAGATATCCCGGACGTCAGCTTGTACGAGATTAGTATGGCCCTTAAACAGATGAAGAACAGCAAGGCACCTGGTGATGACGGAATCACAGCGGAACTCCTGAAGGCGGGTGGAAAACCCATTCTAAAAGTCCTTCAGCGAATGTTCAATTCCGTCATCCTGGAAGGTACGGTGCCAAAGGCGTGGCATAGGAGCGTGGTAGTTCTGTTCTTCAAGAAAGGTGACAACACCTTATTGAAGAACTATAGACCTATTGCGCTGCTAAGTCATGTCTATAAGCTGTTCTCGAGGGTCATCACGAATCGTCTCGCTCGCAAGTTTGACGACTTCCAGCCTCCCGAACAAGCCGGATTCCGAAAAGGCTTTAGTACCATAGACCACATCTTTACGCTGCGGCAGATTATACAGAAGACCGAGGAGTATAATCGGCCACTTTGCTTGGCGTTCGTGGACTATGAGAAAGCCTTCGATTCGGTGGAAACATGGGCCGTGTTGAGATCTTTGCAGAGATGCCGAATTGACCACCGGTACATACACGTGTTGAAGTGTTTGTACGAAAACGCCACTATGTCAGTCCGTATACAGGACCAAAGCACAGAGTCTATCCAACTGCAGCGTGGAGTGCGACAGGGAGATGTTATCTCCCCGAAGCTCTTTACTGCGGCGTTGGAGGACCTGTTTAAGCTTATGGAGTGGAACGGACTGGGCATCAACATCAACGGCGAGTACATCACTCATCTACGGTTTGCCGACGACGTGGTCATTATGGCAGAGACTCTGGAAGATCTCAATGCAATGCTCGATGACCTCAGCAGAGCTTCTCGACAGGTGGGCCTAAAAATGAACATGGATAAG
>JACTOM010000055.1:535782-700084 GCA_015832385.1 Elymnias hypermnestra | reverse complement strand
GGCGCGCCGCCCGACAACCTACGGAGCCTCGCTACGTGGGACGACGGCCTCCGCGGTCCGCCGTCCCAGAGGCTAGTGCTAAGGGGGAAGACGGCGGTCCTGGACCGCACGCCTTCTCGCCGGACGCCTACGACGGAGGGCGTGGGCGGCGGGATCCGCCTCCCGACGCCGCTCCGCGGCCTCTTTCAGCGACATCACCTCGTCGCTAAAGGAGGCCACCGCACTCCAACACTCCCTCCGCTCCACCATCGCTCGCACGACGGTGGGCAGAGACAGGTCGGTCGACCCTAATACGGCCACTAGGGCAGATCTCTGCCTATCCCAACTGGGGCACACCGCAAGCGTGTGCTCCGCCGTGTCCACGGCGGATCCACACTCGTGGCATTCCTCAGTGGGCTCCCTACGGGCCACCCGGCATAGATACCTCCCGAAGCACCCGTGCCCCGAGAGGATCTGCGCCAAGTGGAAAGTGATCACGCCGTGACCACGCGACACCCACTGACCAAGGAGCGGAGACACGGCCTCGATCGTCGACCGCCCTGCGCTCGGGTCACTCAACCGGTCCCGCCACTTGGTTTGTAGGACCGCCTGCGCCTGGCGCAGCCAGTCCCTTTCGTCCCCTGGCGAAGGGGGGTCGCCTCTCTGACGGGCGTCCGCCCTCCGCCAATATACGTCCGAGTGTACTTGCGCGTCCAGCTCCCAGGGGGCGGTACTCGCTAATACGCATCCCGCCGCCCAGGATATGGTGCGGTATCCTCGGACGATCCTGACTGCCACGACTCGCTGCGCACTTCGCAGCAAGGGAGCGCTCACCTACCTCGACTCCAGGCGCCCCTCTCCTCGAAGGCGTCGACTCCGGCCTGTTCACATGAATGTACTGTAAAGTGTAGTTGTGGAATGTATAGAGTATGTAACCTGCCAAAGCGTCGCGGATGTCCGTGATCGGCGACGCTGGTTCACTCTTCCGTTCCTTAACTCCAATGGAAGAAAGTCTATTGCGTCCAACGCGTCGAGGATTTCAGCTAACCCCCCGAACCAAAAGACGCGTAGGATCCCGCACTTCCTTCCGCAAATCACCCAAAATCCCGCGACCGCCCTAGATCGCGGCCATCCTCCAAGCGCTTCCGAGTTTGATCTTTCCAAAGGATTCTTACCCCACAGATAAACTATCTTGACAGAGTATATCGCGCCATGCCTACAGAGCAACGATACCATCGTGCGCGAACAGGCAGTATAGGCAGACATCCCACAAGGTGGACCGATGATATAACATCGGGCTTTGTGGACATCATTACGTGAGACCTTTATCCAGCAGTGGACGTCCATCGGTTGAAGTGACGACGACGATATTGCGTATGGGATACGATGGGCGTCGGGGCCCGAAGGTGCTAGAATGGCGGCCTTGCACCGGAAAACGCAGCGTCGGCACCAGGTGGACCGATGGCATCAAGCGGGTTGCCGGCTGCGCTGGATACAAGCGGCGCAAGGTTGGGCCCAGTGGAGTTCATTAAGAGCGACCTTTGTCCAGCAGTAGACGTCCATCGGTTGACACGACAATGACCATTACTGGTAAGCACCTTTCTTTTTTTTTGTCAAGACGGGAAAAAAATCCAAGGACGTCACCGGTTATGCCGGACCCCTACCGGATTTGTCCAGCAGTGGACATCCATCGGTTGAGACGACGATTATTCGATATGGATGCGTTTTTAAAGACGTATTCACGTCGAAACGTCCGTTTGTAAACGGCCTTAGAAGTCAACCTAATACCTATTGATAGTGACCGTCGGCTACCACGTTTCCTGCTCAATACAATTCACAAGGTCATGAAATATCTAGGTGACATCATTATACCTGACACTCGTATAATTGTATTTCAGTGCGCATGCTTCAAATTTTCGACGCATGTACCCTTCTTTTATGTGTCAAAATATTTGGTTATTTTTTTTTCTTATTTCTTCCTACGTGTTATTTTGTTGTTCCAAAGATATCAGTGACAAAGCTAGGTATTAGAACTTCCCGTTCCCTGAAAAAATCGCTTTCCGATTAAATATATGCGAAGTTTAGTGCGTATGATTCCGATTTTCGACGCACGCGCGCTTCATTTATGTGTCAAAATATTTGGTAAAGGACTCGTATATATATTCCATGCCTGTATCGAAAGTTTGTATTTTCCGCTTGAAACATTGCTTTCCGTTCAAATAAAAGCGTAATTTATTGAGTTTGATTTAAATTTTCGACGCATGCGCGATTCTTTTATGTGTCAAATCTTTCGGTGATTTTTTATATTTACTTAATTCTTCATAAGTCTTTTTTAAGCGACTTCAAAAAATTGAGGAGTTTAAAAATTCGTCTGTATTTTTTTTTATGTTTGTTACCTCTTATCTCCCGACTGGGTGGATCGATCTTGATGATTTTTTTTTAATCAAAGGTGGTGCACGTCATAGGGTCCCATTTTTTTAAAATCCAGTTCTGATGATGTCATCCATGAGAAAACCGGATAAGTCTTAAATTTGCGTAAGCATGTGCGCGACAAATGGACGAATAACTCAAGATCGCGCCAATCGGGAAAGCTTCAAGGGTTTATGGGATCCATGACAAAGTGACGGAACTCTTCAGTTCTTAGGAGCAAATCAACGATACTCGGCAGAATCTTCTATAGGCTATCCAGATATTTGAGTCGCCTACCGTAACTTCGGTATGGTCAAGTGCTAGTCGTAGTTAAATATGAGNGGGGGGGGGGGGGGGGGGGGGGGGGGGGGGGGGGGGGGGGGGGGGGGGGGGGGGGGGGGGGGGGGGGGGGGGGGGGGGGGGGGGGGGGGGGGGGGGGGGGGGGGGGGGGGGGGGGGGGGGGGGGGGGGGGGGGGGGTGTGTTGTGTATTAGTATTGCGCTCGATTACCTTAGTTTACTCAAGATTCATTAAAAATCAAAAGGAGATGCCAAGTGGACACGCGGGACACACCTACCTTCGCTGACGCCGACTCCAAACATGAGAATACGAAGAACACTACAAAAGAATACGCAATTATTTCTTACTTTTTAGAGCATATTAATATATTTGTAAGTATGTTTTGATTTTTAACAAAATATCATCACTTTGCACTCCTTCTCTATATAAAGTACGTGTACGAAGTTTTTGTTTATTTTTTTTGTAGTTTAACGGTCGCTTCGACGGTTAGTGTTCGCATCGCGTCATCGGTCACTTATTCCAAGATGATGTCACAATGTGAAGGTCCTTATGCAAAGTAGGCGAAGGTTTTTTATGCCTGTTTTAATGGTAATTAGGTGCTAGTATTACACAGAGTCCGGGGTTCGATTCTCTGTAAGATACGTTGAGGAAATCTAATTATTTTTTCAAAAGAGATAACCTACTTTCATGTACAATATAAATTGCGTGACTACAGTTCATGTGACAGAAGTTAAACTTCTTTAAAAATGTTATCTTGCCGTATACATTCTATATTGTAGAGACTATACATTCTCCCTCTTCTTATGCTATAATTGGGAGTAAGTTCGATATATTCCCGCTCTTAGCATATAATCGGGAGTGAGATAGACATTTTCTCTCTCTTTTTGCATCTAAATGGGAGTG
This sequence comes from Elymnias hypermnestra, assembly GCA_015832385.1. Lineage (NCBI taxonomy): Eukaryota > Metazoa > Arthropoda > Insecta > Lepidoptera > Nymphalidae > Elymnias > Elymnias hypermnestra. The sequence goes on along the minus strand of JACTOM010000055.1, from coordinate 696,494 downwards.
AGATAGACATCTTCTCTCTCTCTTTTTTTTGCATATAAAAGTGAGTGAGGTCGATATTTTCTCTCTCTTAGCATCTTAATGGGAGTGAGGTAAATATCTTCTCTCTCTCAGCATATAAAAGTGAGAGGTCGATATTTTCTCTCTCTTAGCATCTTAATGGTAGTGAGGTAGATATTCTCTCTCTCTGCATCTTAATGGGAGTGAGGTAAATATTCTCTCTCTCTCTCTCTCTCTCTCTCTGCATCTTAATGGGAGTGAGGTAAATATTCTCTCTCTCTCTTTGCATCTTAATGGGAGTGAGGTAAATATTCTCTCTCTCTCTCTTTGCATCTTAATGGGAGTGAGGTTAATATTTTCTCTCTCTCTCTCTTAGCATATAAAAATGAGTGAAGTCGATATTTTCTCTCTCTTAGCATCTTAATGGGAGTGAGGTAGATATTCTCTCTCTCTCTGCATCGTAATGGGAGTGAGGTAAATTCTCTCTCTCTCTCTCTCTCTCTGCATCTTAATGGGAGTGGGGTAAATATTCTCTCTCTCTCTCTTTGCATCTTAATGGGAGTGAGGTAGATATTCTCTCTCTCTCTCTCTTTGCATCTTAATGGGAGTGAGGTAGATATTCTCTCTCTCTCTCTCTCTTTGCATCTTAATGGGAGTGAGGTAAATATTCTCTCTCTCTCTCTTAGCATATAAATGTGAATGTGAGTGGGACCGAATACGATATACACCCTTAAGAGGAGTGAAGACGATACACTTTCTCTGCTTAGCACTCGGTGGGTGTGAAGACGACATACCTTTCTACACATTCTACCTTTTTATAAATGGATGTGGAGGCGATATATCCTGTCTTCCTGGCTTATGGGAGTGAGTCGTCGTCGCTTCAATCGATGGACGTCCACTGCTGGACATGGGTCTCACGAAGTGATACCCACAAGGCGCGATCTTGGGCCACCTGGCTCCAGCGGCTGATGGGAGTGAGTAAAGATTTTTTGAGTAAAGAAAGGGATTTTCTCACGTCTTATCACATGCGTGGGAGTGAAGGCGATGTATATTCTCTCTCTCTCTCTTTTAGTACGTGTCGTTAGAACGTTATAAATTCACCTTCGCGTTTATATTACATTGAATTGTCTGTTATTTATGAAACCTTTATAACATCTGTCATCATCAAGGTCGCGCGCCAAAGGCTGCCTGTTTTTATTATATAGCTATTATAATAAACTATTAATGTATATAACTAGCAATGCCTCGCGGTTTCACCCATCTCGTGACGTTTTTAAATTCGTTATATCTTTTAAATGGAGTGTCCGATTTTAATAATTTGAATAGTATTTTAAAGGTATTGAAACGGCCTTTAATAAAATATTTAATATGATAAGGATTATACAGAGGTTTGAATAATATGGTTGTATTATTGTCGGCATTTTTAAAATGTAAAAAAGTAGTTATAGTGGCATGACTACAGGAGTTAGATAAATGGTATCCTAGACTATTTAACCGACTTCTCCCAACTGGGTGATGATGATTTTTTTTAAATGAAAGGTGGTGCTTGCTCGTCATAGGGTCCCATTTTGATTAAAATCCAGTTCTGATGATGGCATCCATGAGAAAACCGATTTCGATGATTCTTTTTTTATTAGAAAGGATATACTTCAAGGGTTGTTTTGTGATCGTTTGGTTAGGTTCTGATGATGGAATCCATGATAAAGTGACGGAACTCGTCTTAAGAGCAAATCAACGATACTCGGCAGAATCTTCTAANTCTTTTATAAGCTATCCAGATATTTGAGTTGCCTACCGTAACTTCGGTATGGTCAAGTGCTAGTCGTAGTTAAATATGATGATTAATGGAACTCCTCAACGGCTTACAGTAAGGGTGCGATTTTTGGCAGAATATAAAACTGTCTGTAATCAAATAGCAATGACCTTACGTTTGTTGCTGCATTGCAATATTTGAAAGGTGGGGGGGGGGGGGACTTTTGCGTGTACTACACCGCCGACGCCGGCTTAGAATATAAGAATACGAAGAACACTATAAAAGAATACGCAATTATTTCTTACTTTTTAGTGCATATTAATGTATTTGTAAGTTTGTTTTGAAGGCGGTTCTTTGTTTGTTAAAATTTCTTTTTATCTGTAGATATTAATACGTTCTATGATATTGTAGAACATTTTTTTGTTCTATCTTCAATAGTTTACTCATATCACGCGATAATAGATTTTTTGTGACTAATTTTTTCACACCTTGGTTTACATTAAGGCATTTTTCATGGGATCCCTATTTTTTTTTTATAAGTAATATAGCCTATGTCGTTACGTGAAAATGCAGCTTTGTAATCGAGAAAAAAATTTTGAAATCGGTCCAGTAGTTTTTGTGTGAAAACGTTACAAACATACATGCAACACAAATGTCTTCTCTTTATAATATTAGCTTGGATATTTTATTGGCCGTGGATTTTGAGAATAAATAGGATAAGTCTAGGTGTGTTTCTATTTTGGATGGTGGCTTCGGCCGTGGCTAGTTACCTCTCGAACAAACAATGTAGTAGATGTCTGACATCTTCTATGACCCGAGAAACTATCCAAAGCACGGAATGATTTTGTCTCCAAAATTGCTTATATATATATTCGCGCCAACCGCTGTGGCACCGCTTTTCAAATCTCTGATATCTCCTAAGATATCATAAATCCTAAAATTTTAACCCCTTTATTAATACAAGTTTACGAAAGGAACATGTATAAATGTCAAATCAAAAGGTTAAGGAAATCAAGGATCACGACGAGACACGTTCTTAGTGAGCGTCTACGTCGCGAGAGGATAATGTATGCCGAATTTCACGTCAATCAGGTGAATATTTCTAAAGATTTTGCAGCAAATGGTCGTTTTTCGCTTACATATGCGTTCTTAGTGAGCGTCTACGTTAAAAAGTAGTCCATCTCCTTTCTCAGGCTCTGGACTATCTGTATACCAAATTTTATTTAAATCGGTTCAGTAGTTTTGTCGTAATAGCTACTTTCGCATTTATAATATTAGTAACAGTATATATGACTAATGTCTGACAAACGTTCAGTAAGTAACGAGTAAGCGAATGGTATATCGGCTGTGGGCAGATCCGTGAGTTTTTCTTTATTTATAATTAATTTTTATTACTATTTCCTATATTTTTCTTATTCCATTGTCAGAATGTAATTTTTTTTTAAATACAAGTAGATAAGTATTGACAATGCAATGTAGACGGTCATTAAGTTCTTCTTTTTAGTCGTGCATGTGCAGGTGTGATTGGAACCCCTTGGATTAGTATTTCCATATTCCCGCGGAGTCAGAACTGTGCAGGTGAAGCCGTAGGGAAAAGCCAATATATACATTATCAGAGCCAAAGGCGCCGGCGGTCATTCATCGGCTGGAGCAGCCATAACTCACGATAACTTATTAATAACTTGGGGGCGTATCAAACGACCCAGCTTAACCCCGGTGAAGTCATCGTTTATTTCAGTTTATTGTTATCACATTAGATGGTGAGTGATGAATTTGACTTTTACGGCCGGGTCAGGACTATAGGCTGGAATGTTTTCGGATGATGTGTAGAAACAAATAGAGGTAGATTGTCTCGTACCATTAGGTGACTACCAACGCCAACTTGAGAACTGTTAAGCATTAAAGGCACAGTCGTAAAAATAAATTGATTGTCTACAGACAAAGAAACACACAGAAAGAGCGAGGGAGAGAGAATCGCACAATCAGAGCGAGAGAGAGAAAACAGACGCACACACACCGCCAGATAGAAACCCACACACTCCCACTGACAGAGATAGAGAGAGTCTCATAACACTCAGGGAGATAGACCACACACACACACACACTTCGACGAACAGAAACATACACAGAGAGAAAGACACAGACGTACACATTAAGGGAGGAAGAGAGACAATCGGACAGCCACATACACGCGTAAAAAGACAAACAGGCACATATACACAGAGATAGAGAGAGTCTCATAACACTTAGGGAGATAGACCACACACACACACCGACGTACAGAAACAGAGAGAAAGAGAGAGAGAGAGAGACGTACACACACTCAAAGAGGAAGAGAGACACTCGGACAACCACATACACGCGTAAAAAAACAAAAAGGCACATACAGACAGAGATAGGGAGAGTCTCATAACACTCAGGGAGATAGGCCACACACACACACACACACACCGACGAATAGAAACATACATAGACAGAGAGAGAGACACACAGACGGACACACACTACGGGAGGAAGAGAGACACTCGGACATTAATAAACAGATGGACAGCCACATACACGCGTAAAAAGACAAACAGGCACATACACATAGAGATAGAGAGAGTCACACAACACTCAGGGAGATGGAGAAAACAGACCCTCACACCGGCAGATAGACCACACACGCACACACACACCGACGAACAGAAACATACATAGACAGAGGGACATACACGACACACGGAGAAAGAGAGACACTTAGACATTAATAAACATGGATAATCACACACACATGCGGAAAGGAACATACAGGAACACACGCAGAGAGAGAGAGAGAGAGAACACACACACACACACCGGCAGATAAACATCTACATGCCAATAGACCGAAATTTTCACAAACCGACGGACGGAAACATACTAAGAGAGAGAAAGAGAGAGAGAGAGACGGGCATACACAGAGAGATACACGACCCAGAAGTGTACACACACAGAAAGAGAGTCTTGGAAACTAATAAACACACAGCCTCACCCACGACTTACAAACATAAACAGATAGACACATATAGAGAGACACACAAACAAACAAATACACATATATCTTTTATACACTTCATTACTGTGTAATATGAATATATCAAATCGAATCAAATCAAAAATATCTTTATTCAAGTAGGCATATTCCAACACTTTTGAATCGTCAAATTATGTTTTAAAATCTAAAGTGACGAGGCGACGACTGCTCCGAGAAGAACCCACAATAAACTCAGTCGGGTATTTTTTAACATCATTAAAGTAAGTAGCAGCCCATTAACGTCCCACTGCTGGGCACAGGCCTCCTCACTCCGAGGAGCGAGGGTTTTTAGAGCATAGACCCACCACGCTCACTGCGGATTGGCAGACATTATCCATTACAATATTATATTAGTTTACTATATTTTAATTCAAATTAGAGCAATCGAATTCTATCGTCTACTTCTCAAAAAGGGTTTGAATTTATTAATTGACATCTTTAGAACTTCTTGTGAGAGTTTATTATAGTACACGTATACAGTTACCCTTAAATGAATTGTTAATCTTATGCAGCCTACTGGAATTTATAACAAGTTTGTTTTTGTTTCGTAAGTTGATTAAAAAGAGGACTATGATTTCGTGATATAGAGTTATTTTTAACATATTTTTAATGGCAATCGGGTTTTTCTCTAAAACTAGTTATAGTACATACATATACCATTAAATATATTAATAGTCCGTTTTATATAAACAGATTAAAAGGCGCCGCAATTGTATAGTTAATAAATCATCATTAACTGTATTAATCAGCTGACTCTCCTCGACCTTTCACTTGCCCTAAGCGATCTCGGCTATTCATATCAATTTATGTGATTCCCATTATAACAAACTATTAGTACACACTAACTCACATTAACTAATTACTTCACTATTTCAATTTATACAATTTAGCGCTATTTCTCTTGAAACAACTACTTCTAATTAACAACTATTCAAGAGAAATAGTGCCAAATTGTATAAATTCAAAGTGAAGTAGTTAAGTAATTAGAAGTAGTTGTTTCAAGAGAAATAGTGAGTGTGAGTTTTCTATTAAGATTTTCTCAATATTTGCCCGAAGTTGGGAAGTTGGCGGTGTGATGCACCCCCGTGCCTCGGAGAGCACGTTAAGCCGTCGGTCCTGCGCCTGATCTCTCTCCGGTTGTGTCGGATTCCCGCCACATCGGACTATGAGAGTGAAGGAATAGAGAGGCACAGAGTAATTGAATCCAAGAATGACTTTACTTGAAATAAAGAATATTTTGACATTTAATTATTACTTGAGATTGTAGTTATACTGTTAGCTGTCAGCAATAACGAATATACATTAATAATCTGTAGGCACAGAGTAATTGCATCGCTACAGCCGCGTGCGGCACAGAGTAATTGAATTAACACAATTACACAAATGGAGACATTTCCGGTTCGTGTCTTTTTTTTATTGTTTAAAAGTTGTTGAGCGTGCGCTGAACATATAGTTTGCAATCGTATTTGCATGTCTGACGACTGACTGACGCGTTCTGACACACAAAAGGTTATACGTGACGAATCGCATTAATATATTGTATGGTTAAATTACCTATTGTCTATCTGTACTAAAAATATAAATGGAGTGATTAAATTAACTTTTTAAAACGGCTTCAGTGGGTCTGATAACCCTCTCTCCTACGAGGAGGCCTCTGCCCACCAGTAAGACCCTAATGGGCTGCTACTTACCTTTTTACTATATCTGTTCCTGTTTTACGCGACATGGACTACATCCAAGACCTAGGCTTTAAGAGTGGTGCTGATTTGATCGGTACCAGAGCAGGCAGCAACATTCCTGAGAGATTATCCCTCATAGGAGCTCAGGGGGAAGGTCTCACGGCTGCTTACTAGTGCAGAGTAGCTGCGAGAATCATAGGGGAATCAATGGTCTCTGACAAGTTAAGGAGCGTCAGGGGTCTATCTAACAGAGCCTTGACCCAAAGATGGAAGGAGGTTGTCGGGTCCCCTGTAGCGGGCGGGGCCATAGTAGGGGCGATCTGTCCTCATCTGGACAAAGAGCATGGATCGCTCCTACAGTTTGGTACAGGTGCTTACCAGTCATGCTGCCTTTAGCGACGAGGTGATGACGATAAAGGAGGCCGCGGAGCGGCGTTTCTTCCCCCTTAGGACTAGCCTCTGGGACGGCGGACCGTGGGGGCCGTCGGGCGGCGCTCCTCCGCTATGTCCCGTAGGTAGCTCGATCCTTAAGATCATGGTAGGTGCCCCTCACGGGGAGTCACTGGCGACATGCTCAGTTTTACTCTAGACCTAACCTGTCACATCGCCATTTGTGACTGTGCGTAGGACGGCGGGTCGTCTTTAGCCGGTAGGAGTCCGGCATAACCGGTCACGTCCTCGGATTTTGACAATAAAAAGAAAGGTGCTTACCAGTCATGGTCATTGTCGTCTCAACCGATGGACGTCTACTGCCGGACAAAGATCGCTCTTGATGAATTCCACTGGGCCCGATCTTGTGCCGCTTGTATCCAGCGGCTGCTAGCGACCCGCCTGATGTCATCAGTCCACCTGGTGGGGAGCCGATGCGTTTTCCAGTGCGAGGCCACCACAGTAGCAACTTCGGGCCCCAGCGTCCATCGGTTCTGCGAACTATGTGCCCTGCCCATTGCCACTTCAGCTTTGCATTTCGGTTGGCTACGTCGGTGACTTTAGTTCTCCTACGGATCTCCTCATTCCTGATTTGATCACGTAGGGAAAGACCGAACTAAGAAACAAATGTTCAAATTGATGATAGTCCCGTAAAGAAAGTTACGTCTACAGTACTTTTAGGAATAGTTAATAGGCTGCTACTTACTTTACCTTTTTACTGTTCTACTTCTGTTTTACGTGACATGGACTGCATCCGAGATTGATGCGGAGTTGATCAGTCCAAAGCATTGGACTCCTCCCTCTTGGGCTTCTACCCACAATATTCCTGATAACAATAACTTTTTAACCGACTTCAATAAAAGGGGGAGGTTGATGTTTTTTGGACCGATCTTGATGTTTTTTTTTTAAATCAAAGGTGGTGCTTGTCATAGGGTTCCATTTTTTTAACACCAGTTCTGATAATGGCATCCATGAGAAAACCGGATAGGTCTTAAATTTGCATCAAGCATGTGCTCGACAAATGGACGAATAACTCAAATTCACTCCAACAAATTTAGATGATTCTTTTATTGGAATATATACTTCAAGGGTTAATAGAAGATCATGGGATCCATGACAAAGTAACGGAAGTCTTCAATTCTTAGGAGCAAATCAACGATACTCGGCAGAATCTTTTATAGGCTATCCAGATATTTGACTTACATACCGTAACATCGGTGAGGTCAAGTGCTAGTCGTAGTTAAATATGAAGATCAATGGAACTCCTCAACGGCTTACAGCAAGGGTGCTATTTTTGGCAGAATATATAACTGTCTGTAATCAAATGCCAATGACCTTACGTTTATTGCTGCATTGCAATATTTTAAAGGTGAATTATGTGTGAAGCGGTGGTATAAGGGGTCCAAGTCTCTGCTCCACAAAAGAATATGGAGAACTTTTAGAGAATAGATTTATTTGTAAAACTTTATTGCCTCAACGATTCCCTTTACAATACATTTGACATTTTTTAAATTCGTTATATCTTTTGACCGGAATGTCCGATTTTAATCATTTAAATACTATTTTACAGGTATTGAAACGGTCTTTAATAAAATATAATTTAATATTAAAGATTAATACAGATGTGTGAATAATACGGTTTGATTATTGTCAGCACTTTTAAAATGTAAAAAAGTAGTTATAGTGGCATAACTACGAGGTGTGTTCAAAAAGTATCGCGAATTTTGTGTTTTTTCAAAAATTATTTATTTATTCATGAATATCTATTTTGTCCCCTTCAAAGTAATCCCCATGAGATATTATACACTTGTGCCAACGGTTTTTCCAATCTTCGAAGCACTTCAAAAAATCATTTTTTTTTATCTTGTTCAGCTCCTCCTTCGATGCCGTCTTTATCTCGTCAAGAGAAGAGTAACGTCGTCCTTTCATGGGCCTCTTCAGTTTAGGGAACAAGAAAAAGTCACAGGGGGCCAGATCTGGGGAATACGGTGGCTGCGGCATCATTAGTGTGTTGTTTTTGGCCAAAAAGTCGCGCACAAGCAACGATGTGTGAGCAGGGGCGTTATCGTGGTGCAAAAGCCAATTTTTGTTCTTCCACAAATCCGGGCGTTTCTGGCGGATTGCTTCGCGCAAATTGCGCATAACTTGCAGGTAATATTCCTTATTGACCGTTCTTCCCTGTGGCAAGAACTCATGATGCACCACGCCCCTGCAATCAAAGAAAACTGTCAGCAAAACTTTCACATTCGATCGAACTTGGCGCGCTTTTTTCGGTCTTGGTTCGTGCGGCAGCTTCCATTGAGATGATTGAGCTTTGGTTTCCACGTCATAACCATAAACCCACGATTCGTCACCAGTTATGACCCTCTGGAGCAAATTTGGGTCGTCGCGGACAGAGTTTAACATCTCATTAGCAATGTTCATGCGATGCTGTTTTTGGTCACAATTGAGCAATTTTGGTACGAATTTCGCGGCGACCCGTCTCATGCCCAAATCATTGATAAAAATCGAATGGCACGAGCCAATCGATATGTTTAGGTCCTCAGCAACTTCTCTAACGGTGATTCGACGATTGGCCAATACCATTTTCTCCACTTCATTAATTTTTTCGTCTGTTGTTGAAGTGCTCGGGCGTCCGGCACGCTCTTCGTCGTTCACATCTTCTCGGCCTTCTGAGAACATTTTGTACCACCGATAAACGTTGCTTCGGTCCAAGGTAGCTTCTCCGTATGCCACAGTCAACATTCGGAATGCATCCGCGCACTTAATTTCGTTTTTCACACAAAATTTGATACAGGTTCTTTGATCCATTTTTTTGAATAGGTAAAAATCGAAGACGATCCAAAACACGTGCAAGCAAAGCAGCTGTCAACAATTAAATGAACATTCAAAATGGCCGAGCTTGTCGGCATAAGTGAGAGACATGAGTACCAACATAACGCCACAAAAAATTCGAAATTCGAATATACGTAACCCGCGAAAATTCAAAATTCGCGATACTTTTTGAATACACACCTAATTTTGTCCTATTTTTAATAGTTTTCGCATATCACGCGATAACATATTTTTGTGATAAATTTTTATCACACCCTGGTTTACATTGTTGCATTTTTTTTAGGGATCCCTATTTTTTTTAAATAGTAATATAACCTGTTACACTCAGTGAAAATGCAGCTTTCTAATGGTGAAAAAATTTTTAAAATCGGTTCAGTAGTTTTTGTGTGAAAACGTTATAAACATACATAACAAAAACATTGTTTCCTTCCCTTTCGTTCCTCCATTGATTTTTCCATATTCTTGTAAAATATAGTGTTGGTATATCTTTTCCAGGCGCGTATGGAGGTGGAGGATCTGTTCGTGGACCTGGCGGATGGGAGGAGGCTCCTGAAGCTCCTGGAAATAATAAGTGGGGAACGTCTCCCCAGACCCAACTCCGGGAGGATGAGAGTGCACAAGATTGAAAACGTCAACAAATCTTTAAGCTTTTTACACACAAAGGTATGTAAATGTTTTATATTATTAAGCTGATTTTGATACGGCTTTCACCAATAGATAGAGTGGTTTTTTAGGAAGCTCTATGTATATAATTTGTCAAGGTTTTGTGTAAATTGATTGAAATATAAAGATAATTGTTGCAAATGGGGGGAGAATGAAGACACCTTGGAGCTTTACACCAAAACGCTGTCTAATCCTTTAGAGATATAACAAAACAATGTATGGTGGGATAATACCTCTTTTATAGATCTACAAAAAAGTCTAAGATGGCATGTATCTATCTTTTAAAGATAACTCGCTTTATACATTTTTGTCTAAAAAGAAAATGTATTATAGGAAAGTTATTCAAACTGATACAGTGTTAATTTAACCATTTCACCTACATTATTATGGTCCTTCGAGCCATATAATTTATATAGATATCTTAGGAGATATCGCAAAAATTAACACTCGTGATATATATGGACATGTTTTAGTTTCTTTACTCATGCGCCTAAAAAAGTACTAAAAACTACTCACAGCCGATATATAATTCGCTTACTCGCTGCTTACCGAACGTTTGTCAGACACATTAGTCATATATAGTCTGACTAATATTATAATTACGAAATTAACTATCACGACAAAACTTCTGAACCGTTTTCAATGAAATTCGGTATACGGATAGTTTAGAGATTCAGAAAGGACATAGGCTACTTTTTAACGTAGACGTTCACTAAGAACGGGTGCATAAGGGAAAAACGATCACTTACTGAGAGACCTCCAAAAATATTTACACGATTGACTTGAGATTCGTTAAATTTTATGTTTTTGCCACATAGACGTTCACTAAGAACGTGGATCATCTAGACGTTCATTGTGAACGGATACATAAGCGAAAAACAATCGTTCAGCGCGAGATCTCTAAAAATATTAACCAGATTGCTTTGAAATTTCGTATATATAATCCTTACACGACGTAGAGGTTCAGTAAGAACGTGCTCCACTTAGACGTTCATTGTGAACGGCGAAAAACAATCGTTCCCTGCTAGATCTCTAAAAATATTCATCACATTGCTTTGAAATCGGTATGTATAATCCTATCGCGACGTAGGCGTTCACTAAGACCGTTATCCACGTAGACGCTCACTGAGAACGGATACTTAGCGAAAATCGACAATGCTCTGCGAGATCTCTAAAAGTATTCACCAGATTGGTTTGAAATTCGGTATATATTATCCTATCGCAACGTAGACGGTCACTGAGAACGGATACATAAGCGAAAAACAATCGTTCACTGTGAAATCTCTAAAAATATTCATCTGATTGTTTTGAAATTCGGTATGTATTATCCTATCTTGACGTAGACGCTCACTAAGGACCTGTTTCGCCAAGCGAAACTTATTAAAAGATTTCCTTTACCATTCTCCCTTTGATTTGATATACATGTTCCTTTCGCGACGTAAACTTCCACAAATAACGGGATAACAGAATCGAGAGGTAAGGGGTTCAAGAATGATGACGATCTAGCGACATGTATATAGATAGATAGATGTAATACAATTAGATAACACGATACGAACACTACTGTGATAGCAGCAACTTCTGCCAAGGCCAGGAGCTGAGTACTTATCATAGATAACATCGCTGATAACACCTTGACGCATTTGTTACGACATAATTACTTGTTATCGTTTTGTCAGTTTGGTGAAATGTCGGTAAATTGGGGAAATCTATCCTAACAGACGTTTTAACGACCTATTGGCACCACGAGACCAGAGGGTCTAATAGTGCCAATAGACTTTCTAATTCACTCAGAAACACATGCACCATAAGACCAACAGATAATAGTACTAGATCTGTTTCTGAGATAATTCTATTGGCACTATGAGACCAGAAGGTCTCCTAAATAGTCCGCTAACAGATTTCGACGACCTATTGGCGTTAATAGACCAGCAGGTCTAATAGTGTACTGTTAACTCGCTTCATCTTTTCCATACTTAATTTACTTAGGGGTTTAGAAAGCCTATTGGCATCATGAGACCAGAGGGCTTAATAATGCCAATGCGTGCCTCGATTGTTATCGATTATTGATTACTTAATCCGGTAACAGATTTCGACGACATATTGGCATTAGTAGACCAGCAAATTTAATAGTGTACTGTTAACTCGCATTATCTTTTCCGTACTTAATCTATTTAGAAATTTCAAAAGCCTATTAGCACCGGAAGACTAGAAGGTCTAATAGTGCGTTTTCTGGCCTTTATTGTCTCCCACTTGTCTACTAAGAGATTTCAAAATCCTATTGGCACCGTTAGACCACCGTGTCTTAAAATTGCGAATGCCTGTTCGTTTGCTGTACTTAGTTCTACGAAGGATTACGAAAGCTTATTGACACCATGGCATCAGAGGGTATGATATTGCCAATACTTGCCTCGTTTGTCACCTACTTACTCTACCAAGAGATTATGACGGCTTATTGGCATTATTAGACCAACAGCTCTAATGGTGTAATAAGAACTCGCTCCGTTTTTTCCCTACTTCTATTGAGAGATTTCGATGGCCTATTGGCACCATTAGACCAGCAGATAATAGTACACTATTAAGTGTGCTATTAACTCACATCGTTTGTTCCCTTTTCAATCTACTGAGATATTTCAACGACCAATTGGCACTATGAAACTAACGTGTCTGATGATGCTAATACACGTTTCCCGGACGTAATTCTGTGGTATGTGCTGCCTACCCGTAGTTATGCAGCGTGGTGGTCTGGTCTTCTAACATCTCTCTCTCTCCTATGAGTGAGGAAGCCTTCCCTTTACGTGCACGTCGCCGTGTCGTCACTTCAACCGACGGACGTCCACTGCTGGACATAGGTCTCACGAAATGATGCCCACAAGGCCCGATCTTGCGCCGCCTGGCTCCAGCGGCTACCGGCGACCCTCCTTATATCGTCGATCCACCTTGTGGGGGGTCTGCCTATACTGCCATTCCATTACCTTCGGGCTCCAACGTCCACCCATTGCCACTTCAGATTCGCGATTCGTAGGGTAAATTTTGGTTCTGCTACGGATCTCCTCATTTCTGATTTGATCGCGTAGAGAAACTCCAAGCCTAGCCCTCTCCATCGCACACTGAGTGACTCTGAGATTTTGAATGAGGCCCTTAGTCTTCAAGCACTGACGGATATTGGACGAAAATGTCTTCCCGAATTTCCTGAACGCTGCCCAACCGAGTTGGATTCGGCGGTTGACCTCCTTCTCGAAATTGGACCTACCTAGCTGGACTATGTGTCCTCGTCGACAATTTCGAGAGCTGAGTTCTCAACGACAACTGGGTGGAGCGGAACATGGATATTGGACACTTTCGTCTTATCCATGTTCATTTTTAGGCCCACCTGTCAAGAAGCCCTGATGATGGTCATCGAGCATTGCATTGAGATCATCCAGAGTTCTTACGTGGACATCATCACTGAATTGAAAAATCTGTACGATATATTCTACAGACAGTATTAAATACGAGATAAGTGGGCCTTTATAAGGCTTCTACTGGAATGTGCTTAGCTCTGTAATACAATTAAAAACCTTTCTTATACGTAGAATAATTGAGACTATCGAGACTGTACGCGATCGAACTCAATTCTTATACAGACGATAGCACTAATGACACCTTTGATGATGGCACGGAAATAAAATTGATCCTGATTAAAAGAAAATCGTATTTTTAAAACTATATGCGTTATTTACGCTCCATCTTGTTAGTACAGCTAAATGAAACGATAGTATCATAAAGAATACATTACTGAAAAAAAAACCAGCAATGTAACACAAAATTAAAAACAGCTGACTTCAGCTTGGGTCAATGATCGGCCATGCTCTCCAGAGAGAGATGGTGGATGGAAGCCCACGAGAAGGAGAGGGAGAATGCAGTGGATGCTACCCCAGTTGAATAATCCTTTTGATATTTATTTGCTGTTCCGCCAGGTTCGTCTGGAATCTATAGGAGCTGAAGACATAGTGGATGGGAATCCTCGTCTCATCTTGGGTCTCATATGGACCATCATCCTCCGCTTCCAGATTCAGGAGATAGAAATTGATGTGGTGAGTAAATTTGTTGAAGATGTTATTATATCCAAAATATTTACCTACACATTCGTCACCTTGCCCTTTTATTTCTTAATTGTACCCCTAAAAATATATGTGAATTATTATAAAATAATACATAAACATTAATATAAGTTTTTTATTTACTCCCTCTCCCTCCCCCCCTCTCTCTCTAATTACCTACTTACCAGCGATAAACTAAAAGAAAATTTTCATTTTCAGTTTGATGTTGTTAAACAAACATTTTCATTAATTACAAAATATATTTTATTACCTTATTCTTTTTTTATAACACACACACACACACACCCTCCCTATGGACATCAAAATAGATGTGGCTTAATACGAATTAATTATACTTTTTTTCTTTCAACAATGTATTTTTATTTTCAACTATAGAATGTATATAATTACTTATATGGAGATATAATGCATAAACATTGACATAAATAAATATTTTTTTAGCTCTCTTATTAATCTCTCTCTCCTTCTCCCTCTCATTCTCTCACTCCTCTCTCTCTCTCTCTCTCTCTTTCTAATTACCTACCGTGCATCAATAGACTAAAAGAAAATTTTCATTTTTATTAATACCAAATTATCAGAGACTCACACACACAGACAGACACACACAGAGCGAGAGAGAAAGACGTAGACACACGCACAGAGAGAGAAAGACAATTTCACACAGCCACACACATACACTTCAGATGCGTCCCTATGGTCAGAATTAATTATACTTTTTCTTTTCATCTTAAATATTTACTTTATAAAGAAATGTATTTTTCACACACCGTCATAAAAGCGTGGGGTGCTCTGGGTGACATTTTTAAACTAACCCTGAGTGGTCTGTGCCAAACAGTGAGATGTTGACAGACTGCCACTTCACCCTTTTAACTTTAATTCCAGGATGAGGAGAACGAATCCTCTGAGAAGAAGTCTGCGAAGGACGCCCTGCTTCTATGGTGTCAGAGGAAGACCAGCGGATACCATGGTGTCCATATACACAACTTCACCGACTCCTGGCGTTCAGGTCTCGGGTTCAATGCCCTCATACATGCCCACAGGTAATAATAATATACCTAGAGAGAGCACAAAGATTATGAAGCTAATATAAAATGGTATATTAAGGGACGAAAGTATCAAATTGCCGCCCGCGCGATAACTGTTAATAAAAACGCAGGTGGCAAAGCCATACTTTCCTCCCATGAGGCGGTCCTGAAAGTGTGATGAAAATGTAAATAAAAAAGTATAAAACATTACGAAATTAAGTTAGATATCAGGAGCTCGCAAGCTTCATTTATGACAAATTTAAAGAAATTAAAATAAAGTTCTAATGCATCGTAAGTATTAAATGAATAACATATTTTTATAACGCAGTGAGACAATTTGTCAAATATTATGACATAAACGAAGCGCGCGTGCGCCGAAAACATTTATCTATGACAATTTAAAGAAAATAAGTGCTAAATGAATCTCAAAAAGTATTAAGTGAATTTGGCCAAATATTTGTCATGTAAACGAAGCGAACGTGCGTCGTAAATTTGAAGCATAAATTACGCGTTTACTTAATCGTGATGCAATGTTGCACTTTCGTCCCTCAAAATAGAGCCGAAAGTACCATACCATACAAGTATGATGAAAGTAAAATTAGCTTTCTTCAATTTAATTTTTTTTAGGGATCCCTATTTTTCGGTTTAGTAGTTTTTTGTTAAAACGTTACAAACATACATACAAAAATTCAAATGTTTCCTCTATATATTATTAGTATAACAATATTTTTATTAGAGATATAACAAAACAATGTATGCTGGGATATTGCTCTTTCATAGATCTACAAAACAGTCTTGGATGGTATATATCTATCTTTTAGAGATAACTTACTACATCCATTTTATTTTGATACAAAATGGTTCAGTACAATATGATAATTGTAATATCTTTCAGACGGATATAGTTTTAATTATTAATTTGAATTAGTTTCCTCTACTTTATTATGGTCCTTCCAGCCATATAATATAAATAAATATCTTTGGAATTACCACATCTGAAGCATTGTTGTATCTTTTCGTTAAATTTTTAAGTCGTGCTTCTTCTAGTGCTTCTCCATCATTGAAGGTTTCAGTTTTTGAAACTTCTCCCTGTTCATGGGTTACTGGAACAGTTCACCGACTGCTTTTATACCAGTCCATTCCCTCATATTACGTAGGCATGACTTTCTTCTCCCCAGACCTTTTTATTTATCTTCTTAAACTTGGTTCCAGGCCAGACCTGTTCCGTTGGTCCGAGGTGCCAACCAACGAGCATGTGGAAACCCTCAACCATGCCTTCGACGTTGCCCACAAACACTTGGGCATACCCAAACTCCTGGACGCTGAAGGTAAGCAGCACTTGCAGCTCATCATGAAATGTTTTTCTAAGTGTTAATTATTTATGCTCCATCATATTAGTACAGCTAAATTAAACAAAGGTTTCATATATAACTAAAAAAAACCAGCAATGAAACACAAAATTAAAAATAGCTGACTCTCACCCGGGTCAACGACTTTAAGGTTTTAGGATACCGTTTTCGAAAACGAAGACTGACGATAGCACTTGACACCTCTCATGATGGGACGTAAAAAAACCGATCCTGATTTTTATTAAAATTATTTACGCTCCATCATGTCAGTACAGCTAATGAAATTTTCATAGAAAATACATTTCTGTAATTTAAAAAAAAAAACATTTAGATCGGTTCAACGACCTCTAGCTGCCCGCGCGGCCGCAGCTTACATACTTAATTTATTAAAATCAGGATTTTTTCCGTCCAATCATTCGTACTTTTGATCATTAGCACTATCGTCTGTCTTCGTTTTCGGGATCGGTTTCCTAACAACTTGTATAAGTGTTTTGTCGTACTATAAGTATATTAAGAGAAAGACACAACAGATACACATCGACATGTTTTCATAGTTTAGGTTTATTTCATGAATAAGGTAAGTAGCAGCCCATTAACGTCCCAGTGCTGGGCACAGGCCTCCTCGCTCATATGAGAGAGAGAGTTTTTAGAGCATGGACCCACCACACTGCTCCACTGCGGATTGGCAGGCATAGTACACAAGTGCATCTCTCTATTCCTTCACTCTCATAGTCCGACATGACGGCAATCCGACACGACCGGAGAGAGAGAACAGGCGCATGACCTACGGCTTAACGTGCTCTCCGAGGCACGGGGTAGATCACACCGCCAAATTTTTCCCAACTTCGGACAAATATTGAGAAAATCTTATTAGAAAATCAATATCGATTTCGGACTGGCCCGACCCGGGACTCGAACCCAGGACCTCATGTCTGTAGTCGAACATTTCATGAATAAACTGACTAGAATAACTTTATATATTCGTATTAGGTTTCACTCAAATTCAGTTTGCTATATTAGAAAGAAAAATCTTCGTAAATAAGGATAGATATAACGAATAAACATATACAACGTTTACTCATTGCCTACCGAACGTTTGTCAGTTACATCTGACATACATACTCGTATGTATGAATATACCGTTTTGGTGACAAAATCATTGAAGATTGTGACATTCTGCATTAAAAAATCGATGTATAATTAATCGATTTATTAAAATCGGGTACATAATCGATTTTATTCGAAGATTTCCGTAATCGATTATTAATCACATCCCTACGTCGGATCTATTCGATTGTAACCATCGATGTATTTCGAATATCCATAATAGTTTCAGCTACGGGTTATAAAAGACCAGACGTAATGACTTTGATTGATTTACAATTATTGAAAAAAGTCGATTATTAATCGTTTATTTTCGTCGTCGATTCTTTTTCACAATTCCGAAGCTACTACAGTCACCATACGTGCCATAAGAAGTTTCATTTCATCAATAAGAGGTGATGGTAATATGAGTTAATACCTGCTTTCAGACGTGGACACCACTCGTCCTGATGAGAAGTCGGTGATGACTTACGTTGCCAGCTACTACCATACATTTGCACGGATGAAGAACGAACAGAAGAGCGGACGAAGGATTGCTAATGTAAATATATAAATAAATCCAAATCCTTTAGAGATATAACAAAACAATGTATTGTGAGATTATTCATTTTTTATTGATCTACAAAAAAGTCCTGGATTGCATATATCTATCTTTTAAGGATAACTCACTATATCCATTTTACTTTCTAAAGATATGATCCTATACGATGCGGCTATTGTTATGTTCATATAAGTAGGCAGAAGTAATCATTGTATATAAAGAATTACTATAATTCATCTACAGTTTGTTCGCGTTAAAAATACTGTGAGTCATCATCATTGTTGGCCCGCCTAGCCCCCAATTAAAATCTTTTAAAATTACAAATGCAACTTCACAGTGACTAGTATGATAACTCACTGTATTCTTAACGCGATCGAACTATAGTACTTTATTTAATTAATTTCAAGTACGGAAGTACGAATACGTTGAGTAGATTTAGGTGCCAGTTAAAGGTTATGTTTCTATAGTTAAGGGGTTACCTAAGAACGTCTACGAGCCGTTTATGGGGATTGTTTCTATATCTAAAGGGTTCAGTAACTATATTTACGGGTCAATTAAGAGTATTGTTTCTATAGCTAAGGGGTCCCCTAACTATGTGATCCTCTAGGGGATGTTAGTGAAATGATTAGCCCTTTCAAGACTATTTCACGTTATATATAAATTTTGTTTTTTCAGATAATCGGTCAACTTATGGACTGTGACGGTCGGAAAGCTGAATACAGCCGCCTGGTCTCCACTTTGCTGGAGTGGATCCGAATGAAGATCCAGGAGCTGAACTGCCGCGACCTGCCTAATTCCCTGGACGGCATCCAGAGACTGCTGCTCGCTTTCAAACAGTACAGGACCGTGGAGAAACCTCCCAAGTATGTCACTTTCCTGTGTACGTGTGTATTGAATGTATCTAAGCCGTCACGCTGGCCATGTAACGTGAAAATAAAGTTTGCTCTAGTGGACTAAAAGAGTTCTTTTCTTTGCTGACAGGGTAGTTTTTAATCCCTTAGAGATACGACAAAACAATGTATATTGCTCTTTTATAGATGTACAAAAAAAATCTCTGATAGCTTGTATCTATCCTTTAATGAAACCTCCCTATATCTATTTCTAACTTCTAACAAATTTGTCCCATACAATGCTGTAATTGTAGAGTTATTGTTTGTCAACTTTAATACGTTAGTTACTTTTAGCATTTCCTCTACATTATTATGGTCCTTCGAGCCATATAATATAAATGGATATCTTAGGAGTTATCACAAAAAAGTTTAGCTAGTTGTTTTGTTAAAATCTTCTAAATTATTATTGAAAATGTCACTAATACCCAATTCTGGGTGATGGTAAATGATGATGCAGTCTAAGATTTTAAACTGTTAACTTCTTTGAGGGTTCGAATCGTCGCCTCAGTCCGTTGGTGATGAATCCACCACCGGTTCGGAATGTGATTCTAATGAGAATATATTTATAAGAATCCGTTCTTAGTGAGTGTTAACGTCACGACTTAATATGAATGCTGAATTTCAGGCAGTTTTTCACACATATATCACGATACCGTAGGAATGAAGGGAAATCCGTCGTTAGTGAGCGTCTACGTTGCGATTTGAGTAGCTATGCCAGTCTACCGCGTGATTAGTTTTATCTCTGCGAGTTATTTGCTTCTATATTGCGATGCCGTGGGAATATGGGAAACCCGTTTTTTATGAGCGTCTTCTTTGCGATTGGAGTAACAATACCAAATTTCAAGGCAATCGCGTGAATAGAAGACCTTGCTGTGTGTGGTTGTTTATATACCACGATACCGTGGGAATATGGGAAACCTGTTCTTAGTGACGGTCTACTTTGCTACGGGAATATTGATTTATTCCT
Source organism: Elymnias hypermnestra (assembly GCA_015832385.1). Lineage (NCBI taxonomy): Eukaryota > Metazoa > Arthropoda > Insecta > Lepidoptera > Nymphalidae > Elymnias > Elymnias hypermnestra. Next base: position 676,104 of record JACTOM010000055.1, on the reverse strand, counting down.
TGAACTTATGTAAAGGTACAAAATTTATTTTTAGATATAAGGAGCGTTCGGAGATCGAGGTGTTGTATTTCGACATAAATACGATGAACAAGAGTCTGGTGGGGGAACCCTGGGCTCCTTTGGAAGGTCAGCTGCCACAAGACCTGGAGAGAGCTTGGCAACAATTAGAACAGGTATTAAACATTTTTCTCTTTGGATAAGAAACAAATTGTTGCTTAACTGGCTTAAAATTTTAATTATGATTAATAAAAAGTAAATTCTAGTAGGCTTCACAATATTAACAATGAAAAGTGGACTGTATAAGTTTCTATGATAAATTGCTAGAAGATGACCTAGAGATGTTGTTTGATAAATTCCAGTTGGCTTCATAATAGTAACAACTCAATCAAAGCTGGACTGTATACGTTTCTGTGATAAACTGCCAGAAGGCGCGGTAGAGATGTCGCTTGATGAATTTCAGTAAGCTTCATAATATTAACAATTAAATCAAAGGTGGACTGTATGAGTTTTTATGATAAATTCCCAAAAGACGTTCTAGAGACGTTGCTTGATAAATTCCAGTAGGCTTCATAATATTAACAATTAAATCAAAGGGGGACTGTATACGTTTCTGTGATAAACTGCCAGAAGACGTTCTATAGATGTCTCTTGATAAATTCTAGTAGGCTGCATAAAATTTCCAACTTTTACAAATGTAGACTGTATAAGTTTCTATAATAAATTGCCAGAAGACGTTCTAGAGATGTCGCTTAATAAGTTTCAGTAGGCTACATAATATTAACAACTCAGTCGATGGTGGACTGTATAAGGTTCTATGATAATTGCCAGAAGACGTTCGTGAGATGTTGTTTGATAATTTACAATAGGCTTCATAATATTACCAATAAAATCAAAGGTGGACTGTATAAGTTTCTATGATAAATTGTCAGAAGACGTTCGAGAGATGTTGTTTGATAAATTACAATAGGCTTCATAATATTACCAATAAAATCAAAGGTGGACTGTATAAGTTTCCATGATAAATTGCCAGAAGACATGCTAGAGATGTCGCTTAATAAGTTTCAGTAGGCTACATAATATTAACAACTCAGTCAAAGGTGGACTGTATAAGTTTCTATGATAAATTGCCAGAAGACGTTCGAGAGATGTTGTTTGATAAATTACAATAGGCTTCATAATATTAGCAATAAAATCAAAGGTGGACTGTATAAGTTTCTATAATAAATTCCCAGAATACTTTCTAGAGATGTCGCTTAATAAATTTCAGTAGGTTTCATAATATTAACAATCCAATCAAAGGGGGACTGTATAAGTTTCTATGATAAATTGCCAGAATACGTTCTAGAGATGTCGCTTGATAAATTCCAGTAGGCTTCATAATATTAACAACTCAGTCAAAGGTGGACTGTATAAGTTTCTATGATAAATTGCCAGAAGACGTTCTAGAGATGTCGCTTGATTAATTTCAGTAGGCTTCATAATATTAACAACTCAATAAAAAGTGGACTGTATAAGTTTCTATGATAAACTGCTAGAAGACGTTCTAGAAATGACGCTTGATAATTTCAAAATACTATAATTTGCAAGATTAATTTAGAATTGGTCTAATTTAAATAAACTAATATAATATTGTATTTTATGATAGTAAAAAAAAAAAAATACAAAATACCCGACTGAGTTTCTTGTAGCCTCATAAATTTAGATTGTAAGTTGTTCTTGGATACCATCATCAGTATTTTTGTGTGGAGAGAAATACTTGAATGAAGATATTTACAATTGGAATTGTTAACTTCCAGGCTGAGCATGCACGAGAGCTGGCACTCAGAACAGAGCTCCTACGTCAACAGCGCTTGGAACAGCTCGCATACAAATTCCATACTAAGGTAACACCCCACTGCTAGGTTACTTACTCATAGGACAGAGGTTTTTAGGGCATAGACCCACCATGCTGCTCAATTGTTGATTAGTATAGTACACAAATGCTCTCTCTATTCCATCACTCTCGTAGTTCGATGTGATTTAAATCCGGAAAAAGATCAGGGGGTGGGGCACACCGACAGCTTCCCAACTTCGGGCAAATATTGAGAAAATCTTAATAGAAAACACATAATACGCATGAACGCACCTGCCTTTGCACACTCAAGGTGTTAGGAGACCGCCCCCTTAAATGAAGACAGTGATAGTACTAATGACAACGTTGATGATGAGACCGAAAAAAATTGATCCTGTTTAAAACAAAATTCTACTATAAAAACGTTTTGTCAGCATTTACGCTTTATGTTAGTACGACTTAATTAAATGATAGTTTCACATAAAATGCTGACGACCCGGGTCAACGACCACCGGCGGGCGCGCGTGCAGCTAGAGGTCGTTGATCCGAGATGACCCGGAGATTTGTGTCTTGGTATTGTAAACATCGATGTATAATACATATCCCTAATAGTTCGAGTTCCGGGTTATAAAAGACCATACAATTTCGGGGGGTGGCAGATGAAAAATAAAACAAATATATAACAAAAACCAATAAAAGGTATAAGTAGCAGCCCATTAACGTCTCACTGCTGGGCACTGGCCCCCTTACTCATACGAGAGGTTTTTAGAGCATAGTACACAAGTGCACTCTGTTCCTTCACTCTCATGGTCCGATGTGACGGGAATCCAACACAATCAGAGCGAGATCAGGCGCACGACCGACGGCTTCACGTGCTCTCCGAGGCACGGGAGTGGATCACACCGCCAAATTCCCCACTTCGAACAAATATTGAGAAAATCTTAATAGAAAACTCAATATCGATTTCGAATTAGCCCGACCAAGGCTCGAACCCAGGACCACATGTCTGTAGTCGAACATGCTAACCACTTGACCAATGAAGAAATCCATTAAAAGGTACAGGCCTCCTCACTCATATGCGAGAGGGTTTTTAGAGCATAGACCCACCACGGCTGCTGCGCTGTGGGTTGGAACGCATAGTACACAAGTGCAATCTCTATTTCTTCACTCTCATAGTCCGATGTGACGGGAATCCAACACGATCAGAGAGAGATTAGGTGGAGGGCCGACGGCTTAACTTTCCGTGGCACGGGGGTGGATCACACCGCCAACTTTCCAAATTAGGGCAAATATTGTAAAAATCTTAATAGTCAAAGGAGTAGCGCTCCGGATGAATCCGACTTCAGGGTTTAATTGAAGGAGAGCAGGCCAAGCTACTATAATCAGAGATAACGATCCCCTAACTCAATGTATATACAATGTTAACCTATAAACTAGTGATTGCCTCAAGGTCGATTGAAGGTCTTGACTTTTTTTTTAACAGTCTGTGCTGCGAAAGGGCTACCTGAAGGAGATGATCCAGGTGTTGTCGGATCCCCGGTACGGCTCCAACGTGGCCCAAGTAGATGCCACAGTCAAGAAACACGAGGCCATCTCCGCTGATATACTTGCTAGGTCAGTCTACCCTTACATATTTTAACACTTATTTATATATCCGATTTTAATAATTGAAAAAGTATTTTACAGGTATTGAAACGGTCTTTAATCTACACTAATATTATAAAGAGGAAAGATTTGTATTTTTGTATGTAACGAATAAACTCAAAAAGTGCTGGACCGATTTTAATAATTCTTTTTTCATTAGAAAGGTACATTATCACTGAGTAACATAGACTATATTTAGTACTAGATTACTATAGAAATCCTTAGAAATTCCTATTAAAATGTCTTTCATCGCACACACTGTGAAGAGTACTAATGATAGGACAAAAAAATGTTCGACAATATTATAGAATGTATCAATATCTACAAAAAACTTCGCGAGATCATATGTCTAACTATTGTAGTTACGTCACTATACCTACTTTTTTACTATCTAAATCAGACTGTGTTATCTATAACATTTATAAATTTGTATCCAAATAAATAATTTAATATTCAAGACTGTCTCAATACCTGATGATTGCTTTTTGAATTATTGAAATCGGATATTCCATTCAGAAGATATGATGAAATTAAAATATGCCGGCGGCGGCCGCCACGCAGCGCATCGAGTAACTAACTCGACGAGAGAGGGGCAGTGAGGGAGAAGGGGGTGCACCATTATGAACTAGGTTACGCAGTGGACGCTAAGTTCTTTTCAGAGCTACTTAGTTTTACCTATCTGTACCTATTTATGTCTTCTTATCAATAATATGGTTTGATTATTGTCCGCTCTTTTGAAATGTAAAAAAGTAGTTATAGTGGCCTAAGTATAGTAGTTGGACATATGGTATTGTAGACTTTTTTGTAGATATTAATACCTTCTATAATATTGTAGAACATTTTATCTTCAATAATTTCCTCTAGATGATAGATTTTTTGTGACTAATTTTTTCACACCTCGGGTTTACATTAATGCATTTTTCTTAGGGATCCCTATTTTTTAAAAAAAAGCAATATAACCTTAAACGCTCAGTATAAATGCAGCTTTGTAATGGTGAAAAAAAATTAAAAATTGGTCCAGTAGTTTTTGTGTGAAAACGTTACAAACGTACAAGTAAAAGCACAAATGTTTCCGCTTTATAATAGTGTGGATAAATTTAAAAATACTGAACATATTATCATGCAATTTTCACCAGTAGATAGAGTGGTTATTTAGGAAGGTTTCTGTGTATCATTTGTCAAGGTTTCGTGTAAATTGGTTGAAATATAACGATAACTGTTGCAAGTGACAGAAAAAGTCCAGCTACTTGTGAGTTTTCATATCAACGTTTCCTAATACTTTAGAGATATAACAAAACAATGTATGCTGGGATATTACTCATACATAGATCTACAAAAAAGTCTTTGGTACCCTATATCTATCTTTTAATGATAACTCACTACATCCATTTAATCTTCTAAGGAAATGGTCACGTACAATGCGGTTATTATAAATTTATTCAGACGGGTACAGTATTAATTTTAGTCATCATGAATAGTTAGGCATAATGCCATCAATCTATCTATTAATGATAACTCATTACATCCATTTTATCTTCTAACGAAATTCTCCCGTGCATTGCGGTAATTGTAAAGTTATTCAAATATTTTCAGTATTAATCTTGATCTACATAAATAATTAGATATTAATGGCATCTATCTTTTAAGGATAACTCTAAGTTCTATGTAAATTGGTTTAAATATAACTATAAAAAAAACTCTAATCCCTTAGAGATAGAACAAAACAATGTATTCTATGGTATTGTTCTTTTATAGATCTACTTGAAGGTTTTTCGATAGCATATATCTATTTTTTAATGATAACTCACTACATCCATTTTATATTTTTAAAAAGTAGTCAATATGCAATATATTAGATAATTTATATGTATTTATTGGATTTATATCGTTTTATAATTCGATGGATGTCACATATCTTCTAAATAAGCGATAGAGAGGTGCGATTGGCCTTATTCCTTACAACAATGCACTACATCCATATTATCTCCTAACAAAATGGTCCCGTACAATGCCGTAATTGAAAAATTATTCAGACGGATACTGTATTAATCTTAGTCAACATAAATAGATGTTAACGGTATCTATCTTTTAAGGATTACTCACTACATCCATTTTATCTTCTAACAAAAGGATCTTTTAGGGTAATTGTAAAGTTATTCAGACAGATATAGTATTAATCTTGATCAACATAAATAGTTCAACATTAATGACATCTATCTATCTTTCAAAGATAAGTCACTATATCCATTTTATTTTCTAACAAAATGGTCTTGTACAATGCGGTTATTGTAGTTATTCAGACAGATACAGTATTAATCTTAATTAACATAAATAGTTAGACGTTAGTGGCATCTATTTTTTAAGGATAACTCACTGTATCCATTCTACCTTCTAAGGAAATGGTATTTTATGTCATCAGATTCATTTCGATATTTTTTTAGAGTAATTTTAATATATCTTTGGTTAGAACGGAACGTTTCGAGGATCTGTCAGCGATGGCAGCCGAGCTGGTAAAGGAGAACTACCACGGCGCTGAGAAGGTGTCCCACACTGAGCAGGCGGTGCTGCAGCGCTGGAAGGAGCTCCTGGAACTGCTGGAGAGGCACAGGAGCTCGTTGGCTAAACTGGCACATCTTATGTCGTTGCTTAGAGAAGCTGATGCTGTGGCTCACACTCTTGGGGAGATGAAGGTATGATGAACAGTTATTAAGTATGTAAATGTATCCATGTTGGGAATCGAACCCAGGACTCCCGAAAAGGACAGAGAGATTACTGTTAATACAAACATAAATAAAAATTCATAGGAGAGTAGAAATATCATCTTGTATCGTCAGAACAGTGACTCAATAATTAAAGTATTGCTTTTTTAAAAGTAAAATTTTTACTGTTACTTTTACTAAACTATATTAGTACTTTCTTACTTTTAGTAAACTACATAATATACTTTCCTAATTTTACTAAACTGTATTATCTACTGTCCGACTTTTACTAAACCATATAATATACTTTCCTATTTTTACTAATCCATATTAGGTACTTGCTTACTTTTACTAAACTGTAATATGTTCTGTCATACTTTTACTATACTATATTACCTAATGTTATACTTTTACTAAACTTTATTATGTATTTTCTTATTTTTACTAAACTATCTTATGTACTTTCCTACTTTTACTAAATTATTTTATTTAATATCCTATTTTTGGTAAATTATATAATATGCTTTCACTAAACGATATTATCTACTGTCCTAGTTTTACTAAATTACGTAATATACGTTCTACTTTTACTAAACTGTATTATCTATTGTCCGACTTTTACTAAACTATATAATATACTTTCCTAGTTTTACTATACTATATTACCTAATGTTATACTTTTACTAAACTTTATTATGTATTTTCCTATTTTTACTAAACTATATCATTTAATATCCTATTTTTAGTAAATTATATAATATGCTTTCACTAAACGATAGTATCTACTGTCCTGGTTTTACTAAATTACATAATATGCATTCCAACTTTTACTAAACTATATAATATACTTTTCTACTTTTACTATACTATGTTACGTAATGTCATACTTTTACTAAACTACATAATTTACTTTCCTACTTTTACTGAACTGCATTATCTATTGTCCGACTTTTACTAAACTAGATAATATAGTTTCCTACTTTTACTATACCATGTTACCTAATGTCATACTTTTACTAAACTTTATTATGTACTTTCTTATTTTTATCAAACTATGTTATGTACGTTCCTAGTTTTACTGAACTACATAATTTACTTTCCTACTTTTACTGAACTGTATTATCTTTTTTTATTAATCAAAAATTAGAGTCTACAGTGATAATTATATTACTTTTTAAATAACGGTATGATTTTTCTCAAATCTCTATGAGACTAAGAAGTGTCACTACATTTTTCGTTACGTTCTCTTTCAGGCCCAATTCCAGTCCGAAGAAGTTGGACGTCACCTTGTGGACGTGGAACGCCTGCTCCAGCAGCATGCCCTCCAAGAACTGCAACTGGGTGCCCTGGAGGAAAGCATTAAGAGACTGGTCCGCCACGGGGCTGGAGCTGATGGACCGCAGCAGACTACCCAGCAGCTGCACAACCAGCTGCAACAGCTAGAGGATTCACTCACCGAGTAAGTAATTTCTTCCATTGTGGATTTTCGGCAGAACATTTAGGTGACTTCATAAACAATTGAGAAGGAGTTTAGAGGCTAGTTGAGAAAGAATTAAGGTAGAGACATAAGATGAGGAATTTCGGGGCAGAGAGTTTTAAATAGAAAATTACGATAGTTGAGAAGGAGAGTATAAAGGGAGACTTGGTGAAAAATTTAGATGGACATTTGAGGAGGAATTTCGTGGATATTTCAGGAGTGATATTGGATACTCAGAGACAAGTATTCTGTATTATTCGAGGAATGGCTTAAGAAGACTTGACTTCCTCATTGGTAAAGGTGGTTGGTGGCTTACCAGGTTCTCCAGGCAAGCTTCTTTCGGAGTAAATATTTGGTCATTGACCAAGTTGGCCCTGATTGGAGGTCGTTGGCGGGGTTGCGAGAGTCTCTCAGTCGCGTTCTCGTAAGCTCGTCTTCGAGTGATGTAGGAGCAGCGCTGGGGTTTAGCCTGTATGAGTCCGGCATAAACTGGAACATCCTCCCGAATATTTCATATATCCACGGGGAATTCCCAAATCAAAAAAAAAAGATTTCCTCATTGGTCTATGTTAGTATGTTCGGTTACAGACACGAGGTCCTGGGTTCGACTCCCGGGTCCAGCTGATTCAAAAATGGAGATTGAATTTTCTATTAAGATTTTCTCAATATTTGCCCGAAGTTGTGTTGGTGGTGTGCTCCACCCTCGTGCCTCATTGAGCACGTTAAGCCGTTGGTCTTGTGCCTCATCTTTCTCCGGTCGTGTCGGATTGCCGTCACATCGGACTATGAGAGTGAAGGAATAGAGAGTGCATTTGTGTACTATGCCTGCCAATCCGCAGTGGAGCAGCGTGTTTGGTCTATGCACTCAAAACCCTCTCTCAGATGAGTGAGGAGGCCTATGCCCAGCGGTGGGACGTTAATGGGCTACTATTTACCTTACCTTAAGAAGTGATATGGGAATACAAATGTATTCAAGTTATAGTAAATTATTTCCTTATACAGATTGGTCGCAGCGGCAAAAGACCGCAAAGCACGATTAGAAGACGCAAGGAACTTGTACCAATTCCTGGAGGACCACGACGAGGAGGAAGGTGAGTAAATCATAGTTCATTAGTACACTGCCAAATTTATAAAAGGTGTTTGGAAACTGATCCTGATTTAAAAATCTCATTATTTACACTCTGTTATGTTAACACAGTTAATTGAAAAATGAGTTTCATAAAAAATACATTACTATACTAAAAAAAAAAACAATTAAACACAGTCAGCTGACGTTCGGGTCAAGGACCGCCAAAGTGTACAAGATACGACTGAATGGAGCCAAAGTGTCTTGAACTGTGCGTTCAATTTAGTCGTTTCTTGTACACTCACACAGGCCGCTGCCGCGTGCGGTTCTTGACCCGAACGTCAGCTGATTGTATTTAATTTTATGAAACTATCTGTTCATATAGCTGCACTAACATGTCGGGGTGTAAATAATACAAATCAAACGTTTTAAAAATACGATTTTTAACCCATCATCAAAGGTGTCATTAGCACTAACATCTGTCTTCGTTTCGGGAGCGGATTCTTAACGAAACATACGACTTGTGGAATAAAATTGAAGAATTGTGTGATATTCTGTATTGAAAAATGTTTAAAGGTTAAATAGAGGTCAATAACAATTTCTTTCTAATATTATGTATTGATTAAAGATTCGATATAAAAAGGGTTTTGATACACGCACATTTTCGACTCATTATCACGTTACGCTTGAGCTGATCCTGCGAGAGAGAGCGCGGAACAAGTGATAGAGATGCACGATCGGCCTTATTCTAATTGGTTAATACAACAACACTTTATCATCAATATTTTCTCATCTTGCTCGACTTTACACACAACCAATGTTTTCAATACATTGCTGTTTATCTTTTTTTGATATTATAATCCTTATACAGGGTGGGTGACTGAAAAGCAACGTATATGTCGTGCGGATGTCGCTGCTAAGGACCTTCGTGCAGTACAGGCTTTAAGACAGAAACACACAGCTCTGTTACACGAACTGAGGGCCAGGGACCTTGTGGCTCAGAGACACCGCTCCAAAGGACAGAGGTATGTCTTGTATACAGGGTGATCCAAGCGCTTAATACGAGTCATAAAACGCATAAACACATCTCTCTATTACATGAATTGTAGCAAGTGACCTCGTGGAACAAACACTGCTTCAATGGACAGAGGTAGATTTTATATACAGGGTGCTCCATGCGCTTGCCAAGAGTCTTAAAATCATAAACACATCAATCTAATACATGAATTTTAGCAAGTTACCTTGTGGCACAGACACCATTACGCACACAAAAGCACAGAGGTACACCAAAGCACAGAGGTACGTCTTATATACAGGGTGATGGAAGCGCTTGCTAAAAGTTAAAACCATAAGCACATCACGCTATTCACAGCAAGTGACCTCGTGATACAGACATCATACCAAAAGACAGAGGAAAGTTTTATATACAGGGTGATCCAATCGCTTACTAAGATTAAAATAGCGCCGCTCCAAAGGATAAGACCAAAATATCGAATTCAAAAATCCAAATTCAAATTCCAATTCAGTTGTTTTAACCATGATGATAACAACAGGAAACTATACAGATATAGAAAATATTTTATTGTATACCTCACGAGAACATAAAACAAAAAGGCGGGCTTATCGTAGATTTATATATAGCAACGAATTGTTAAGTCACACACTAATTCTAATATACTGCTAATGATGGTATTAAAGAACGACTTAAAATCTAAAGTTACTGGGGTTGACTCGCGCCCTGTCCTGAGAAGAGCCCACAACAAATTCAGTCGGGTATTCCTTTTTTTTACCGTCACCGTTACTCAATCATATTAGTTGAATATATTTCAAGTATATAGTACCACTTAAAGTAGGATTTTTCATTAAACCAGTAGAAATATATATGGTCCTTCGAGCCATATAAATGGTTCTGTAAATCTTCCAGCTTGATAGACGCAAAGCACCCTAAGAGCTTGGAGATTGAACGGAGACTGGCTTCCCTCAATAAACAGTGGGAGATTCTTCGAGAGCTGGCCGAGGCAAGGGAGAAGCAGCTAGCTGATGCTGCAGAAGCTCATCAGGTATATTGAAAGTATTGTTTCAAATTAATTGAAATTGACATCCGTAATATCTCACGTTTTATTATACATTAGCAGATCTCGGGACAATATGACGGAATCCGTACTTAATATCCGTCTACGTTGCAAAAAGAGACACTTTGCTGTTACTTTCAAGTCTCTCGCGAATCTTTTCAAAGTTATGATAGTGTTAAAACGGATCACACATATCATGTAGCTATGATACGTGTGGCATGCTTTTGAATATTAATGACTGACTTTGTAACCATTTCTGACATTGAAAACTTCTTTAGCATCATTCATCAAAATAAAAAAATTAATTGTAAATTTTTTTATTTATTTTTTGATTTTTGAAACGTGTTACTCATATGAGACAGCATCGTTTAAAGCGATCGTACCCGTAACCTAACACTCGTACGTTACAGGTAACATAAGAGGAGCATAACACTAATACGCAAAAGTCTCCCCCCTCTTACCACCGCTTTATACATAATACACCTTATAAATATTGCAATGCAGCAACAAACGTAAGCTCATTGCCATTTGATTATAGACAGTTATATATTTTGCCAAAAATCGCACCCTTGCTGTAAGCCGTTGAGGAGTTCCATTGATCTTCATATTTAACTACGACAATCACTTACCAAAGTTACGGTAGGTGAATCAAATATCCGGATAGCCAGTAAACGATTCGACCGAGTTAACGAGTATCGTTAATTTGCTGCTAGAAATTGAAGAGTTATTTTTCCGTGGATTCCATCATCAGAAGCTAACCAAACTATCATAAAGCAACCCTTGAAGTATATCCTTTCCAATAAAAAAAGAATCATCGAAATCGGTTGGCGTGATCTTTAGTTATGTATCCATTTGTCGAGCACATGCTTAATGCATAATTTAACACTTATCCAGTTTTCTCATGGATGCCATCATCAGATGGATTTAAAAAAAAATGGGACTCTATGACGAGCGCCAAAAGATTTTCTCTTAATCCATTATTTTGATTGCTCTATATTTTATACTTACAAGTATCTCTTTTTATCCAGTTCTATGGTGATGCAAACGAAGCCGAGTCATGGATGAGAGAGAAACGCGCTGTAGTCGCTAGTGCGGATTGTGGGAGAGACGCCGCTGGTGCTGCAGCGCTTTTAGCAAGACAGCGTCTACTGCACGACGAACTGCGAGCGCACGCTGCAGAGCTTAAAGCGCTTGGTGGGACCGCACAAAGACTGCTTGCAGCTGGAATACATACGCTGCAGGTAACATATGTTGGTTTTAAACGGTGACGTCACACAGATGACGTCACTGGGTGACAAAGGTAACATACGTAGGAGGAACTACCGTATGGTTTTTGACGGAGAGTGACGTCACGCTGATGACGTCACTAGGTGCCAATGTTAGCATAGGTAGGAGTAACCACCGGATGGTTTTTAAAGGAGGGTGACGTCACTAGCTACCAAAATAGTCTGAGTACAAAGGTAGTGTCAAGCACGCTTGACTTGGGCAATAAGCTGGAGAATGCGTGACGGGGGCGTTACGATAAGAGTGACCGGGCTAGGCGAACATATTTTGTAGTGTAACTTTTTTTAGGAATTTTAACTTGGGGAGTAAGTTGGTGAATGGGTGACTAGAGCGTTACGAAAAATGTGATCAATCAAGGTGGAAACCTTTCTAAGAAGGCACGCTTGATTTAAGCAGTAAGCGTGACGAAAAATGTGATCGAGCGAAGCGAACAAATAGCGATATCTGTGCACTTAGATTTCTTAAGCTGACTGGAATAAGGAAATTCACCTCTTATGGTTTCTACATATCATAGTAGCAAAGGCAATATTTTTGCTTGGTCTTTGTGGTGGTAACTAGACAAGGCCGAGGGCTTCCACCAGCCCAACTTGGGACATATTTTCTAAGACCCAGGACTCAAATTATTAATTAATATGTGATGTGTGTTTTTTTCTATCCAGTTGCCTACGGAGGTGGAGGCCAACGCTGGGTTGGAGCAGGAGGAGGAGTGGGTGAACGAGTCCCGGCTGGTGCCCACTGAAGTGTGGGAGGAGGAGCCAGTGGAGAGACTCGAACACAGAACCGTCACGGAACAGAGGAGTGTGCCGCAGGTGAGTCTTTATGGGATCTATTACACTGTGGCGTCACTGTTTCCATAGATTGTGCCATAGATTTCCAGCTCTTAATTAAGGTTTCTATGTGATATAGTACCAGAACCCGACCACAGCGTCCCATCAGCTCAGAGCTATCAAAGCAAAGATTTTTCCTCTTTATAACTCTCACCCCAAACATACTCTTTGTCTATTAGGTGAAAGCCCTGTACGCGTTTAGCGGTCAGGGTATCTCCATGGCGAAAGGCGAGGTGATGTTCCTCATCAGCAAGACCAACCCGGACTGGTGGTCGGTACGTAAGGCGGACCGTACAGACGGCTTCGTACCCGCCAATTACGTCAGGGAGATCGAACCACGAGTGGTACCGGTGAGTAGAACACGAACACACAAACAAAACTGAATTAGGAAATATTTTTATTAGTATATGATTGATTATTACCTTCAAATACCTGGCATCTTCTTACCTCTTGAGATATTATTTTTGATTTTATCGTTTGTAATTAGGTACAAGTACGTCGTCCGGAGAAGGTAAAGACGGTGCAGCGTGTAAAGAAGACTGTGTTAGTGAAGCAGGTGGTGCAGGTGAAGAAAGGAGCCCCCGCACGCAGGGCTAGGGCTCCGCCACCCCCACGCACCCCTCATCCTTCTATAAAACAGAGATTGGAACAGATTGAGGCGGAATATGGTGAGTTGTGTAGTTCAAATGGCCTTACATCTTAATAAACTAAGTTGTGATCTTCAGGTGACCTTGAAACATTAATAATCTAAGTTGTGATCCTTAGGCAGGCTTAGATTGTTATTAAAAAAATTGTGATGTCCTTGGAACCTTAGCAAACATAATTTAATCTTCAGGTGACCTTGATACTTTTATAATCTAAGCCATAATCCTAGGCAGCCTTGGATTATTAAAAAAATTAATTGTGACCTTCGGGTCTCCTTGGAACTTTTGTAAATTTAATTGTGACTTTCATGTGACCCTAAAATATTAATAAACTAAACAGTTACCTTCTTGTGATCTTGGGATAGAAATAAAATTGAGCTGTGACTTTCATATGACCTTAGAATGCACATTAACTGAGCTGTTACCTCTCTGTGATCTTGAGACCTTAATAAACCTGTGACCTTCAGGTGTTCTTGGTACAGTAGTTAACTACCTCGTGACCTTCTCCGAATCAAGGAATATTAATAACATATTTGTGACTGTCATTTCGTCTTGGAATGTTAATAAATCGAGTTGTGACCTTTATGTGACCTTGAAACACAAACTAAATTGTCGGTGAGAGGCTAGAAGTTTAGTAAACTCGGGATCTATGCGCGTGACACGGAGAACAACTCCATAAAAATCCGTATAATATATTCTTCCACCACCCATCTGTCCATTTAAAAGCTGAAGTTAAACCTTCATGTATTACTTGCAGAGGAACTCCTTAAATTATCTGAAGCCCGTCGAGCTCAGCTGGAGGATGCCATTAAGCTGTACAGCTTCTTCGCTGAATGCGATGACTTCGACAAATGGATCCGGGACAAAGAGAAGATGCTGCGGTCTGATGATGCGGAGGACAGTGTGGATACAGCCAAGAGGAAGTATGAGGTATGGCATTCTTATGAATCCTTTAAATATAGCATTTGTGTCGTATTTTGAGATAAGGCGGGGCGTTGACATAAAAGTTAGCGCTATTGATGATAGAAACGCTACAAATGTAGGAGTTTTATCATGTTATAGAAGGGAAAGGGGGGGGGGGTATTACTAAACATGATAATGAAGAAGATAATAGTCATAGCTTAGAGTTAGGTATGAGGTTTTAGAGACATTTAAAGACTTGTAATCTGTTACGGAAAGCGAGGGGAGGTGGGGTTCGATAAGATTATGACTGAGCTTCCTAGTCTAAATACCTGCCAACCAGCAACGGAGCTGCGTGGTGGGTCTGTGCTCTAAAACCTCTCTCCTTTGTGTTTGTACAGTGTTAATGATAAATATCTTTTTTTTTTCTAGAAATTCGTGACAGACTTATCAGCGGCTTCGAAGAGACTGGAAACTATTGACGCAGCTGCCGAAGAGCTGGTGGCAGCCAACCACAGTCAAGCCGCTAAAGCCACAGCGAGACGGCAGCAGCTGAGGCAGCAATGGGATCGTCTTTTGAGGCTGAAACAGCAGAAGGAGAAGAGTCTAGAAGGAGCTTCTAGGTAATTTAAGAAACCAGTAAACAAAAATTTAAGCGATATTTCAAAGGTGTACTAATATCAAAGTTGGTTATTATTATCATAGTGTGGAACTTTTCAACCGCACCTGTGACGAGGCCCTGGACTGGATGTCTGAGAAGGAGCAACAGCTGGCGGCTGGAGGCGCACCAGCAGCTGACTTACGCACAGTGCGAGCTCTGCAGCGGCGACACGCACAGCTGGAAAGAGAGCTGGAACCTTTACGAGAGAAGGTCAACACCGTCACACTGCTGGCCGACTCGTAAGGACACTTTTTAATTTCATTAATTCCTTCTAACGTACCCTCATAGGTATCTATGACAGTCTTTATCACTATTTTCATTCATTCTTACATTCACTCCATCAATCCGTAATGCTTCAGCACCCTTAAGTTTAGTATTGCACCTTTTTTCACTTCTTTGTACATATCATTCATCATTCCCTTCATTCTTTAATGTCATTTTACATGTGTTATTACTTTTATCAAGTCTAATAACCTTAAAATGGCCGTCTTTTTTCTATCATTCATTATTTCTTACGTTCACTCTTATGTATCTATGACATTCTTTACCACAATTCCATTCATTCTCACATTCAGTTCGTCTATCGGTAATGCTTTTCGGTACTTGTATCCATTCAGTATTGCACCTTTTAATATCATTTTTCGTACATACCGTTCATCAAGATGGCTTTTGTTTAGAACATACCACTCTTATACTGAAACTAGGGCACTGTGATGTGAGGGATCAAGCACTTGATTTGTTGAGCTCTTCAAAATGTAGTTCAAATGGTTTTCGTAAATAGTATTGAGTCATCAAGATCACTTGTAAAAATTGGTGTTCAACAAGGATCAATACTGGGCCCTATTTTGTTCCTACTATATATAAATGATTTGGCATACCACGCGAACGAACTTCAAGATCTTGTAGACACTGTTGAATGTCCCACAGTGGTTTTCAGTTAATAATTTAATATTAAATTCAGCAAAGAAGTCTGTTAACGTATCGAAATGAATGATAGTCCGTTCCAGAAACCACTCCGTGTACGCCCCGTTTATTCTGACACAAGCACTAGAATCCTCATGGAGAGACTTCAATGTTTTATCCAGATTACCTCTCACCCCATACGTAGATAACGTTGACCACAGCTCATTCCTCATTACTCGATCACCATATTTAAAAAATAAGATCGATATATGGATGTATCGGTAGTCGTCGCTTCAACCGATGGACGTCCACTGCTGGACATAGGTCTCACGAAATGATGCCCACAAGGCCCGATCTTGTGCCGCCTGGCTCGGCGGCACAAGATCGGGCCTATCGTCGGTCTACCTTGTGGGGGGTCTCCTTACACTACGTCGTCCAGTGCGCGGTCGCCATTCCAGCATTTTTCGACCCCAACGTCCATCGGTTCGTCGGACTATGTGCCCCGCCCATTGCCACTTCAATTTCGCGATTCGTAGGGCTATGTCGGTGACTTTGGTTCTGCTACGGATCTCCTCATCGCACGCTGAGTGACTCTGAGCTTTCGAATGAGGCCCATAGTCAGCGACCACGTTTCCGATCCTATTCCGTATCGATACTATTTCAATAAAATTTATTTTCATTCATTTACTATCAAGTTAACTATATGTAATTGTTACACGCAGCGTTTTACAATGGTTGAATACGTACGGGTACGTTAGTGATATTACTTTATTAATCATCAATCGTAATCAGAATTACAATCTTAATCATATATTCATTTGGCTCACTTCAACAAACGCAGCCTTGGAGTTTACTTATATTAAAAAAAACATTTTCAAGTGAAACTTCTTTAGGCGCATCAGGGTAAAATTTTTATGAATGAAACGCGTCATTAGCGTCACGGAAATCTGCAGCGTTTTAAATGATAATTCCCTTAAAGGTATGTTTAATATTTACGATAAAACACATGGCGTTTCTAATTATAATTCGTCATTTGAGATTTGAAACATATTTTCTTTTTCTCTTCCTCTAAGTCTCGGAAATTTAAAGTTTTAGATTTGTATTTGTAAATATAAACAAGACTTAAAAGTTAGTTTGCCAAAGAAGTTTCACTTCTGACATGTGTTCAGTTATTTGTTTATTTATTTATATATTTATCATAAACGTGCACAGTTAATTTATAACAATGACACTTATTCTGATATACATTTCCATTTAATAAAAATTGCCAGAAATCAGCGCCATTAACAGACAGACGTACGTTTTTCTATATTTCCAAGTATATGCATGTTTTTATAAATGCTCTTTGTGCACAAATACAACTTATAAATAAAATTAACGTTAAATAATAAAAACGCCGTTTTTAAACAATGTATAACCTTCTCTATCTCTATCTTCTGCTATCTCTTTCTAGAAATATGTTAAACGACATAAATTTGTAATATTTTCAGTATTAAAAAGATTTATCAATAGTAGAAAAGGTGAAGAGTCGATTCCTCTAACTCTTTTCTCTACTTATTTTCTACTTGTTTTAATTTTGGACTTCCTCTCACTTTTTATATTTTGCTATCTCTTTCTGTAAATATATGAAAAGGCATAATTTTACAATATTTTAATTACTTATGATGTCTATCGTTAAAGGAAAAGATAAGAGTCAAATGACCCCTCTTTCTTTTCTACATCTCTTCTTTTCTCTATTTAGTCGCGTTTATCTTCTGTTATCTCTTAAAAGACATTCCATTTTAGTAGATATTAGTGGTTACTCATGTTTTTCTATTCACTCTTTTCTTCTCTATTTTTTCCTGTTTTAAAAATATATTTAGTAGGATTAAGAAATAAAGACGAAGTAAATTTACAGCGTCAAGTCCCAATACCCCACGGAGCGTGCCAACGTGGAAGGAAGACAGAAGCAGCTGGAAGCAGCCTGGGGAAGATGCAGAGCTCAAGCAGCTGAAAGAAGAGCTCGGTTAGAAAGTGCTGTGGGACACCAGGTCTTCGCCAACGGTGCCCGGCAGCTGCAGGACTGGATACAGGTATTAAGGGAGTATTTAATACCAAACTCTAATGGCATGGTAGATTTAGAAAATTAGATTTTCTCATTGTGTTTGTTTGTCTGTTTACAGAAAGTCCGCGAACAAGTGTCGTCTGATGTTCACGCTAAAGACGTGGCCACGGCTGAAGCGTTGGTGAAACAGCACCAGGAGCTCCACGACGATATCAAGGCACACGATGATGAGTGAGTCTATTTATTTTCCTTAGGTATTAAAACGGTCTTTAGTAAAATATAATTCGTAAATGTATCATTGTTTGTTTTCTTTGATGAATAGATCAATTGTATTTCCTCAGGTTCAAAGAGGTGATCGGTCTGGGGAAACAATTAGTGTCATCCAACCCAACATTGACCGACGTCGCCGAGACCGCTAAACTTCTGGAAGCTGAACAAAAAGCCATTATAAAAGGTAATAACTATTTAGTAACGGTTAGGTGTATGCAATAATAACAAGGCATAGCTAAGTACTACTATCTGGCATGGTGAGTAAGTACCAAAAAGTTAAATAGAATATCTACATTCTTATAAAATCACACATACGCGCACTCACGGACTCAATCACACATACACACACGCAAACATACGCACGAATGCATGCACACTCATACACACTAACACGCACACATAATGACGCACGTACACTCATACCCAATTACACGCACACATAATCACTCACGCAAACTCATACACAATTACACGCACACTCACATGTACTAACACGCACGCACTCTCATACACAATTACACGGGCACAAAAGTACGCGCAATCACTCATACACAATTACACGCACACTCACATACACTAACACGCACGCATAATCATGCACGCACACTCATACACAATTACACGCAAACATAATCACGCATGCACACTCATGCACACTAACACCCACACATAATCACGCACGCACTCTCATACACAATTACACGGGCACAAAAGTACGCGCAATCACTCATACACAATTACACGCACACATAATCACGCACGCACACTCATACAAATATGAGACAAATAAATTTAAGTTATTAAACAGGACTTCTATTAGATCTCCTACGCGCTTCTATTGGTTGATAGTTCGAGTCCCGATTGGGCAATAATTTGAGTGTGTGTGTTCAGCCTGGCTAATTACTTTAGAACCTTGTGGAAAATTTTCGTTTTTTTTTCATTCTACTTTCAGAGTGGCAAGCCAAGGATTTGCACCTGAAGCAGTGTCTCCAGCTTCAGAGCTTCAACCGGGAGGCGGATCAGATCGACGCCTCCAGCGGCGCTCACGAGGCCTTCCTGGACTACAACCACTGTGGGGTAATTATCAATTAAATTAAATCAAAACATTTATTGCTTGATTTTTGGTTACATACTATAACTGTGCATTTCAATCCGCCGTATGAAAACACGCAAAATTATACAATTTAAAAAGCTAAAAAAATTAAATTCAATGTCAATATATAATATATAATGTCAGTATATAATATAATATATATAATAGTCTTTTTTTATATGTTTACTAGTAGACCCGATAGACTTCGTTCTGTCAAAAAGATTTGGAATGTGGCAGCTTTCAGTTTTACAAATACTAAACAAAACACAATCAATTAATTTCCGCACAGAATCTTTTTTGTTTTGAAACAAAAGATATCTTTACATAACCTATGAAGGATGAATAATTTTTAAAGAAAAGATAGTAGCATAAATGAATGCCATAATTACATAACCTAGAAATGAATTAACAAAACCGTTGTTATAGTCAGCGGTCTAATAATTCATGTCACAACCTTGTGGATGCGTGGGAGTGCATGGGTGGATGCGTGGGAGTGCATTGGTGGTTGTGTGGGAGTGCGTGGGTGAATACGTGGGAGGGTGTGTGGAAATGCGCTTATAAGCATTGAAGTGACGTTAGACATTTTGCCGGTCTTTGTGCGCTCGAGTTTTCGTACCAGAAACAAGTGACTGTTCACATAAATTTGAAAAAAAAATGGTAATGGGTTGATGGAATTCAAAAAATTAATAGCCTAAAACCTTCTACAATTAATTCCGCGTCGAATGGTCATGGTCTCATGCCGATCGGTCCAGTAGTTGTCAAGTTTATCGATAACAAGGAAAAAAATAGTTGCTTTTATATATATAGATGTTAAAATTTGTCTTTATCGTTCTCAAACTCTAATAATGTAAAACCATCTCCGCACAAAGACATACAATGGCATCCAAATGCATATATACACACACACACACAGATATGTTCATTCGCACGCACAAATATGCACACGAACGCACCCACATATACACACGCATGCCTGTACATACATATAAGCACGAATTAACACACAGACACTTACGCCTACAAGCACAGACACATATATAAAAACACGTGCACAAATATACGCATGAATCAACACACATACACACACACACTGCACTAAAATACGTATGTACAAACAGTCCTTGTGTTTTACACATTTGCGTGTGTGTGTGCATGCATGAATTACGTACGTGTGTGTATAAATGATATAACATCATTATTTGTGTTTGTGAATAGTCATCAGTGGACGAGGCGGAAGCACTCCTCAAGCGGCACGAGGAGTTGGAGGCTCGCCTGACAGCTCAGGACGAGAGACTGGCTGTATTTGCTCAAAAAGCGCAATCGCTTGCCACCCAAAAGGACCCGCACTATGCCTCTGACCAGTGAGTGTATATAATTTTTTGGATTTTTTTATTACGATAACTATGAATTCCAGGAGGGACTATAAAGGGAGTTGATCTAATCTAATCCGTATTCCTATTTTGCCCAGCGGTGGGACGTTAAAGAGATATTATTACACATGGTTTTTTTATCGTGGTGGTAACTTAGTATATTTGCCCACAGTGTCGTCGCCCGCCGTGCCGGTGTGTTGCAGAGGAGGGATGGCGTGCGTCAAGCTGCAGCCGAGAGACGCCGGGCGCTATTAGCTAGCTTGGCACACCAACAGGTGGCATATCTTTTTAAATAGTTATATTTTTTTACTACCAGACCCGACAGACTTAGTTCTGTGGAATGTGGCAGATTTCAATTTTACGAATGATTTTCGAAATAAAATTGCAGCAGTACCACATATCTCTTACATTTTGTGACTATTCAATTGATTTTGAACTTTGTGCAGCGGTAATAAGGTGCAAATTGACTCTTTGACGTTAGGAAAACATCTACATTGCTTAGACAACAATGAGTGCTTGTAATTCATTATGAACTTTATTGAATAGCAATAAAGGTCAAATTGACTCTACATTTTAGTTAGAAAACGTTTGTATGGGAAACGGAAAAGGGCGGTTTTCCCTGCAATTAATTATTCGAACTTTTCACGCTGTAAAAATTATCCTTAGACTTAAAAGAATTGGCAAAATTGGTCCAGGCGTCGTGGAGTTATGCCAACACATTTTGCGATTCATTTTTATATTATGGATTTAAATCCATTCCCCATATTCCTTTAAACAAGAACACTGCAGCCCATCGCAGTGTTTGTCGCTTGTATATAATAATATATATTGTTTTTAGTTCGTGGCAGCGACAGAGGAGCTTCAAGCTTGGATTCAAGATAAAACACGCACAGCCAAAGATCAGAGTTACAGGTACGATGAAACCAAATAAACTACCTTAACTACGAAACTTCCCATATATATGTCGGCGTCAAGTAGTTTCCGTAACGCTAGCGCCATCTATCGGCGCTGGATAGAGTCAATAAGTCACAGGTCGGTGGTGTTTCTCGGGTGGTAGTCTGCCAGAGCGGTCGACTATCGAAATGATTTTTAAAATAATGGAAAGGAAAACCTTTAACTGATTTCTGTATATTGTTCAAACTGCGTAACCTGGCAAATGATATCTGAACCTTTTATACCAGTTTTTTTCTTAATTCTTGTACTAAAATTGCACAGCTCCCTCTTTATACATTATTAATGAATGGATTATAAATAAAGGAATGCGAAATAAAAGGGTGTCTTTTAGGTTCCAATATATAGATTACCGGAGACTCTGGCCAGCGCCATCTATCGGCGCTGGACAGAGTCAATGCGTTACAGGCCGGCGAGATCCAAGAACATGCAATAGAAAGGCGCGATCGGCCTAAGGGGTTTGTAACGCAGCAATGACATTATCACCTAAAATAATAGTCAATCATTGATTTTTTTACGAAAAGTTTTTCTGTACTGAAGTGTAATTTGCATGTTACTACACGTTTGCTTTTCAGCGTCGATTTATATAGTAATATAAACTATACTATACAATTTCCTGAATTATCGTCTTAAGGAATGGGTTTTAATTCAAAGAATAAAAGCCTGTTAATGCCATATTGAAGGTGTAGAGAGTTCAGAAATCATTTGTCGCGTTGAGCATACGCATTTTTAATATACCGCAATCAGTTTTGGAGTTGTCTCCACATAATTATAAGTAAAAAAAAACTTGATTATAGTTGCATACGTCTCAAGGTCACACAAGGTCAACAATAAACATTTTATTTAAAAGAGTAACCGCTGAGTTTCTTACCGGTTTCTTCTCAGCGAAATCAACTTTCCTAAGCGATGGTGATGTGTTACCAACGGACAGACTACTGACGATTCAAAAGAGGTTTTTCGTTCTACTTGAATGAAGAATATTTTGGTTTTGATCATCGATTCTTTTTTAACAGGGACTTGGCGAACTTGGAGCGTAAGTTGCAGAAGCACGAGGCCTTCGAGAGGGAACTGCAAGCCAACGAGAAGCAACTCAGGAATGTCGAAAGCGTGAGGATACCTGCCTATTATTTACTACTAACTCCAAAGACGTACAACTAAGTAAAAAAATGGCAGTATAATGTAGAAAGCATGAATAAACAATATACTAACAAGTTTTTTAATTATGTCAGATCGGTCAGTCACTGCAGAAGTCTGACCCGGCACGAGCTACAGAGGTGTCAGAGAGACTCCAGGACTTGCACACGGCCTGGGAGGAATTGGTGGCGGCCTCCAGGGATAAGGGCTCCAAGTTGAGACAGGCCTCGCAGCAGAGACAACACAGGAGGTAAGAGAACAAAAGAAGAAGAATGCAATGAGAGAGAGGGATGTTAGAGATAAACTCAAAACCTGCTGAATCGATTTAAGATTATAGCCTTAAGACAAATTTTAGTACAATTAAAATTGGTAATTAACTTCGGTACGTTGGGTGATTAATTTGGGTTTATTTAGTGATTGATTTTAGTACTTTTGCTAATTACTTTTGGTACATTTGGTGATAGCTTTTCTGTACATTTGGTGATACATTTGAGTTATTTTAGTGATTAATTTTGGTATTTTTCCAATTCCCAATTATTGTATCTTTACACATCATACAGCATAGTGTGAGAGTAATTTAAAATTTCACATTCATCGTTTGCTACGTTTACTCATTTGTAAATCCCTTTCAATTTCATATTGGCGTAAGTCTGTCCTCTCCAAGAAATCGCGACGATCCAAATACCCGGCTTTTCCTTTATTATGAGTTGCAATTTCTTCATCTACCCCTTCCTCTTTTTTATAAGTGTTCCAATCAAGTTTCGACTTTTCTAGAGCCGATAAATCGTTCTTCTTGCTTAATAGCCCAAGTACACCTGATAATCCACTGCCTCGATTTCTTGATACACCAATTTGTGTACTTGCTGTTCCTGCAATATCTGGGGTTTTAATTTTTTCTTTTATCACATTGTTTTCAACAACGATTGTTTCCCCAGCGAATTCAAATATCCTTTTCACCCTCTCCTTCTCATCATCTTTATCATTTTTAATAGAGACCAATTTTTGCTCCACTTCTTTAATGGATTTTTTAGGAGTTAAAGAATCTACTTCTTTGTTTGTCGATTTGGCTTTTGTATCAGTACCTTCTAAAAATTTTGCCCACAGATCATCTTCCCTCTTCTTATCTTCCTCAGGAATTTGAGTATCTGGTTCAATTGATTCTTCTACCCGATCCTGTTTCTGATCTTCACTTATGCCTTTTTTTGTTTTCATTTTCTTCTTATTGTTATGATGTTGATTGCCTTTTCTTTTTTTTATTTTATGTTCAAGTTCTTTTTCGTATTGCAAATTGGTTTCTTCATCTGCTGAATCTTCCTCTGAAACCTGTTCAGGTTCTGCTGGCACATAATCATCATCACTTTCACTTCCAGAAGACATCTTTGTCTTTAATAAGCGGAGCTTGATACAAAAATATTGCAAACAGCCGTAGTTAAAACAATACAGGAATCACATGACCCAAAATAAAGCCGATACATTTACACAAAGCTAAACCATAATATAGCTTTTTAGTCTTTAATCAATTAGTCAAAGTTTAGTATTCTTCACTGACCATAGCCTATAATTCCAATCCTATTTTTGCTAATTAAATATTACTATGATTACTTTTGGTATATTTGGTATTTAATTTGAGTTAATTTAGTGATTATTTTTCGGTACTTATGGTGATTAATTTGAGTTTTTGTAGTGATCAATTTTGGTACTTTTGCATATACTTTTTGTACATTTGGTGATTACTTTTGGTACATTTGATGAATAGTCTAGGTATCCCCGGTGTCAACCGCATAGTGTCCAATTCGGTTATAATATCAGGCAAGGCTTCGTAGTAAATATATAAGGAAAAGCTTCTCACTGATTTTAACAAGTTCGATTTCCGCCAGGCCGATTAATCTGCTTAGGTCCGAACAAATGGAAGGCTTCGGTCGTAGTTACCACTCTAATAGAAAGACGTGACGTGAAGATCATATATGATACATGTGAGAGGAAATATCACTTAATCATTGTTATTTCATCAGGTCGATTGAAGATGCTAAGGCACGTCTGGTGGAACTGGAACGGTCGCTGACTAGCCAGGAGTTGGGGACGGACCTTCGCTCCTGCAAACGGCTGCTCATTCAGCATCAGGTACCGCTTGTAATTCATATATGTGCTAACCGTCAACGGTATATGTCTATCGCATACTGAGTAGACAGAGGGGGAAGCGTCTATCCGCAATACGGCTAACACTGTTAGCGCAGGTTTAGAATGAGAGAAACGGAAGCTAAACAAACTAGCACCGTAACGCGTTACGTAACGAAGTGTTTTAACCTCCTAAAAGAAGTTATCACTTCAATAAGTAACACTTAAATAACTTAACTTACTTGTGTACCTAGAGGAACTTTTTCAACACTTTTTTGCACACAGTGACGTCAGCTGGTGACGTCATTCCCTAAGAAAAATCATCTGGTGGTTCCGTTATGATATATTTCTATATTACAGGCCTTGGAGCAGGAACTGAACCAGTGCGAGCAGCGTGCTGAAGCCCTGGTGGCGCAGGGCTCCGACCTGGTCTCCAGCGGGCACTTCGATGCCGCTGCTATCGAAAGGGACTGCGCAGCCCTATTGCAGGCTGCAAGGGCCCTTCGCCCCCACGCCGTTGAACGAAGGCAGGCGTTAGAAGCGAGCTTACGGTAAGTTTTGTTATATTTATTTATTTATTCACTTTATTGTTACTAAATAGAGTTCCACAGAACACCACTGTTACTAAATAGAGTGGCTTGGAAAAAGGCGGTCTTATCGCTTTATAGCGATCTCTTCCAGACAAGCTTAAAAGCTAAGATTGACAGTTAAAGTTGGGCAGTGTTCATTTAAAATTAATTCACACTGTCCTATGGTCTTCGAGGATCTATTATTATGGCTTATATATTGTATAGTGTAACGAATTACTCCATATTTCCACGGGATAGGGGTTTCCGTGAGTGACTGCGTAATTAGCTAGTATATAATATAGTTGTATCTGTGGGTCAATGGCGACAAGGTCGTTCTCTTTTGTCATGGTCCCTGGGAAGAGCGGTGGCCGGCCTAAGGACCCTGGGAGGTGTTTGGGGGGGGGAAATGGGCTCCCTTAATAGCTCTGGGGATGAGGTCGCTGGCATTATTTTGTGAATATAAAAAATATAAATACTAATTACTCAAGAGTTCCTGGGAGGTGAGGGGGGGGGGCAGTTAGGCTCCCTTATCAGCAGCCCAGGTCGGGAGGTCGCCTGGCGTTATTTTGTAAATATAAATATAAAAATATTTGCACGAGCTACTCAATAGTCTAGCTGTTCTCCGCGGTTTCACCTGCGTAGTTCTCGCACCCGTGGGAATATGGTTCAATCAACAGTGAGAGTCAACATCGCGGAAGGAGTCACGGCTAAATTTCACATAAATCGTGAATAGTTGTGAATATCGAGTGAGTGAGTTTGGTGTTATCATCTCCTTTGAAATGGAACTTGTTGTATAGTTTCAAAATTTTGTAACAGACATACATACAAATTATTTTTGCGTTTTATATGTATAGATTGCACAAATTCGCCGCTGAAGTGTCTGGTGAGTTGGACTGGGTTTCTGAACGAAAAGCGGCAGCTTCTTCCACGGCTTTGCCCAACGATTTGCACGCTGCTCAAGCTGTTACAAAGAAACACGCCAAGCTTCGAGCTGAACTACTGGGAAGAAAGCCCCTCATACATCGGGTACTAGAGCAAGGTCGGGAGCTGCAGCGCGAGGGAGATCAGAATCCACAAGCCATTAAGGTCAGTATCATCAGGAGTTATGGTCATAAACATCAGAAAAGCAGTATCATTAGACATTGGGATAACATCCCCAGGCATTAGGGTCTATATCATCAGGCATAAAGTTTAAGTTTCTAAAAGTATTAAGTTCATAATCCTCAGGAAATTCATGTCAGTATCATTAGATGTGATGGTCATAATCATCAAGCATAAAGGTTAGATTATCTTTAGGTATGAAAATCAGTATTGTTAACGTTAAGTATCAAAAGGCATAAAGGTAGGAATCCTAAAGCCATTCACATCAGTATCCTCAGGAACTATGATTATTATCATCAGACATAAAAGTTTAGTAGTAAAGTCAAAATCCCTAGACATTAGGATTTGTATTGTCAGACATAAAAGTTAAATATCAAAAGGCATGAATGTCAGAATCCTTAGGCATTATTATCAGTTATTAAGGTTAATATCCTCAGACACTAGGGTCTGTATCAACAGGTATAAAGTTTTAGTTACAGAAATCATGAAGTTCAGAATACTCAAACCTTTCAAGTCAGTATCTTCAAGAGTGATGGTCATTATCATCAGATATTAAGTTTGATATTGTCAGACATTTAAGTGTATTGTTAGGCATTATAGGTTTAGTATTTTTACGAGTGTTACATTGTCTATCGTGACGGCTTAGTCTTAATTGGTACTTTGTTTAATGCAGATCAAGCAGCTTTGTGATGAGCTGGAGGAAGCCTACTCCTCAGTGTCCCAAGCTGCAGAGGAACGGGCAGCACGTTTGGAAGCTGCTCTGAAAGCCCAACAGTTCCTCCACGACGCCCTGGAGGTGGACTCCTGGCTGGCTGATAAAGATGCTGCTCTATCATCAGCTGATGTTGGCAACGACCGCCACAGAGCCACTCAGCTCCTCACCAGACATAAGGTGAGACTATAACAAAACTTCCGTTTGTAACAAATTTATCTAGAAGAAACCAACTAGGAACACATTAGTTACTCTGTTGAAACTCAATAGTTACGTAATTTAAATTGCATATAACAACATTACAGTCTTTTCAATCTGTCTGTTAGTTACAAATCTACTAGTGATTCAAAAATGTAATTGTAACAAACAAAAATCGGTAAGAAACTCGCTGGTAACTCAATTTACAGTTCTCGAGTGACGGTCCGCCAGAGTGGTCAACTATTGTAACTGTCACGCGTTCCTAACTATAATTGTTAATGTGTTTGTGTAAATTGATATCAGGAACATTAAGTAATTGGACATTACACTCTTAGTTTATTAATAAAGTGTTTGATTGCACTAACATTACCCACTGACACCCACATTTTGGAGGTTGGATTATGGTGCAATCAAACACTTTATCTCAGATTATAATGTCCTCGATTTCACAGTACACATTAACAGCCGCCGGACTGTGACTGTGGCCATTGACTCTGTCCAGCGCCAGTAGATGGCGCTGGCGTTACGGAAACTATTTGATTCCGACTTTTTTAAATCCGTTATATCTTTTGAATGGAATCTCGGATTTTGATAATTTAAAAAGTATTGTACAGGTATTGAAACAGTCTTTAATAAGGATTAATACAGAGGTGTGAATAATATGATTTAAGTATTGACTTTTAAAATTCAAAAAAGTAGTTATAGTGGCATAACTACAGTAGTTGGGGATATGGTATTGTAGACTTTTTTGTAGATATTAATACGTTCTATGATATTGTAGAACTTTTGTTTGTTCTGTCATCAATAGTTTTTGTAGCACACGCGATGACAGATTTTTTTGTGACTAATTTTTTCACACCTTGTTGGGTTGGGTTGCATGTCTTCCATTAGGCTGTTGAATTAGAGCTGGACACATATGCGGCTATTATCGCCGAGATGGGACACGTAGCAGCATCAATGGCGTCAGGTGGTCATCCAGAGGGTGCAGCATTGGTCAGTCGTCACGCACAATTGGCTGACTCCTTGGCACGTTTGCAAAGACGTGCTGCTTTACGTCAAGCCGCACTGGTTGAGAGCGTTTGTCGGTAAGTATTTATAACCAAGCGAAAATTATTGAAGAATACTAAACGGATTTTGATGCGGTTTTCACTAATAGATAGAGCGATTCTCGAGGAAGATTTCTGTATATAATTTGTCTAGGGTTCGTGTCAATTTATTAAAATATAACCATAATTGTTGCAAGTGGCGGAAAAAATCATGCCTTCATGGAGCTTTTATTGAAAATATTGTCTAAACTTTTAGAGATATAACAATACAATGAATTGTGGGATATTGCTTTTTTATTGGTGTACAAAAAAGTCTAAGATAGCATATATCTATCTTTTAAGGATATCTCACTATATCCATTTTATTTTCGAACAAAATGGTCCCGTGTAATGAATTGTAAAGTCGTTCAGATAGATATATTGCACTTTTATAGATCTACAAAAAAGTACATGATGACATATATCTATCTTTTAAAGATAACTCAGTATATTCATTTAATTTTGCAACAAAATGGTATCGTAAAGTGTGGTAATTGTAAAGTCATTCAGAAGGATATATTGCACTTTTATAGATCTGCACAAAAGTCCGAAATGACATCTATCTTTTATTGATGACTCACTATATCCATTTTATTTTCTAACAAAATGGTATCGGAAAGTGTGGTAATTGTAAAGTCATTCAGAAGGATATATTGCACTTTTATTGATCTGCAAGAAAGTCCGAAGTGACATCTATCTTTTAATGATAACTCGCTATATCCATTTTATTTTGCAACAAAATGGTGTCGTAAAGTGTGGTAATTGTAAAGTCATTCAGAAGGATATATTGCACTTTTATAGATCTACAAAAAAAGTCTAACATCATATATCTATCTTTAAAGGATAACTCACTACATCTACATTTTATATTTTTGAAAAGTAATCAATATGCTAATTGGAAGCCAATACAGATGAATAAAATATTTCTTTTAATTGAATTTTATGCCCCAAATTCTATTAGGAAGACATTATTAGGAACAATCGATAGAGAGGCGCGATCGGCCAAATTCTATTGTTTCTTACAACAACAATTTTTCGCCAATGTTCTCTTATGACGTTATCACATAAAATTATTGTCCGTAAACCTACTTTATAGTTTTTTTTTTACATTCATTCTTCTAGGCATGAATACTTAGCAGAGAGTGCAGAATTGGAGAGTTGGATTCAAGAACAATACGCAGCCGCTTCCAGTGAAGACTACGGACAGGATTACGAACATCTACTCGTAAGATTCTTCTATTTTATTTCCAACATATAAGTCATAAAGCGTGCAAAGGCGGTCTTATTCCAGACAACCTTTGGCGACAGGAGTTAATTTGGGAGTTTTAAAAATACATATATTTTAGATACTATAAACATAAATTTGGGGGGGAGAGGGAAAAAACTTGATACGTTCATGACTTTTGTTTTACGTTATTTTGCTCTAATAGTGCCCTATTTCGTGTTAACTTGGGAGAATAAGTCCTATAATTTAAGTGATTAACTGGTAAAGGTTTCGTTGAGAAATAACTTCAAAGTGTCGGTAAAATTTCTTTACAAAAACGATCTGACAAACTAACAAAATGTCCGTAAAAATTCCCTTGACAAATTACCTTAAAATGGTAGTAAAAGTTTTTTAGACAAACGACCTCAAAATGTTGGTAATATTTTCTTTGAGAAATGTTTAAAAAAATGGTAGTTAAAATTCCTTAATGACGGTAAAGTTTCCTATAAGAAAAGGTTCTCAAAATGGCGGTAAAAATTCCTTTCAGAAAAGGCTTTGTAATGGCGGTAAAATTTGCTTTGAGAAATGACCTTAAAATGGCGGTAAAATTCCTTTGAGAAGCGATCTCAAAATGGCGGTAAAAGTTCCTTTGAGAAACGACCTTAAAATGGCGGTAAAATTTGCTTTGCGAAATGACCTTAAAATGGCGGTAAAATTTGCTTTGAGAAATGACCTTAAAATGGCGGTAAAATTTCCTTTGAGAAACGGCCTTAAAATGGCGGTAAATTTCCTTTGAGATACGACCTTAAAATGGCCGTAAAATTTCCTTTGAGAAACGACCTTAAAGTGGCGGTAAAATTTCCTTTGAGAAATGACCTTAAAATGGCGGTAAAATTTCCTTTGAGAAACGACCTTAAAGTGGCGTTAAAATTTCCTTTGAGAAATGACCTTAAAATGGCGGTAAAATTTGCTTTGAGAAATGACCTTAAAATGGCGATGCGATAGTTTATTTTTCTCTTTAAGAAGTTTTGTCCATAATTGAATTTGTTCTTCTTCATTTTGATTTTTCATCGTAACTTGCTCATTGAGCTATTTAATCTTTTTCCTACTATAAATCGGTGGTATTCTTCTTTTGGTCTTATAGATATTACGGTCGAAATTCGAAGAGCTCCGTCACCGCGTGGAAAGTGGTGCAGAGAGGTTCAACCAGTGCGAGGAGCTGGCTAAGAAGCTGCTGGCTTCCGAGAGCCCATATATCGCTGACATCGAGAAGAGACAGGAGGCACTTGGGTGGGTTAAAGAATCGAATCAAATCGATGATTCTTAAATAGCCTTTTACGGCTTTCAATTATATTTGTTATTTTATTTTCAGAGAATCGTGGCAGAGACTCGTCGATCAGATCCAATCTCGTGGAGCTCGTCTCCATGCTGCTGGCGAGATCCACAGGTTCCACCGAGACGCTAGCGATCTCCTGGCCAGAGCTGCAGACAGGAGGGCCCAGCTTGCCCCACCACCACCCCCCAGGGACCTTAGGGCAGCCACCGCTCTCCTTAGGGACCATGACACAGCTGAGAATGACCTTGTGGCCATCGATGCACAGATGCAGGTAAAGTTTATTATATAGTACCTATGATCACCTGTGACTCGCGTAGGTCCCTACCCCTTGGAAATGTTGTGAAATCTGTACTTAGTGAGCGTATACGTTGCAAAAGGAATATGTATACCGTATTTTAAGTCAATTAGGTGAATTGCCTTAGAAATTTCATGAACTGAACTCTTATTAATGTACTATATGTTTAATGAGAGTGATTAATATACTATATATTTGATGAGAGGAATCAATGTGATCTATATATTTAATGAGAGGGATAAATGTATTACATTTTAAATGATTCCTTGTATTTTTCCGCTATTCAGGTGAATCAAAAGAATCATTGTAATTGGTTCAGCGATTCAGAAACTACTGTTTCTCCTTCTCCAGGTGCTGCAAGAAGAGGGTGCTCGTCTCCAGCGTCTTTGTCCGGGGGGCAATGAGCAGCAGATAGCTCTTCGTCAACGAGCTCTCAGCGACGCTTGGGCAGCACTCCGCACAGCTGCCGATGAGCGGAGAAGGCTTCTCCATCAGCACTTGAAGCTTCACCAATTCTTTACCGAGGTTGGTATGAATTTTATTGAAAAAATTAGATTTCCTATATTTGTTCTGGTGGGAATTGAGCCCAAGACCTCTACTCTCGAGTAAACACACCATAACTTCAGAGAATCTGTTAGTATATGTTTTTCAGATATGGTCCTTCGAGCCAGATTTTAACAAGTTTTATGTTTACGTATTTTAAAGATTTATAAGTGTTTTAAAAGCCTAACCATTAGCCTGTTTGTTTGATTTTGTAATATATTAGAAAGTATCAATGCGATATAACGAATTATATATAAATATATTCATTATACCATTATACTATTATAGCATTCAGAGGTTACGTAATATTAAAAAAATTACATACCTTACATCATAAAAAGAGTTCGTTAAATAGAATTGGTTTTTATTCTGCCATTATTAGAAATTCGTTACACAAAGGAAGAATTCGTTATATATGAAAAGTAGTTGTATTAATTGTTATATTTAAGGTCACCATTTACATGATATTCCCATCGGACTATGAGATTGAAGGAATAGAGAGTTCTATTGTGTACTATGCCCACCAACCCGCAGTGGAGAAGCGTGGTGGGTTTATACTTTAAATACCCTCTCTCCTAAGATTGAAAGGGTCTGTAACTAGCAGTAGGACATTAGTGGACTGCTACTTACTTTTTTTTTTAATAACAAAACTTACTTTATTATATGTCTATAGCAGATGTGACAGACAAACGTATGGTAAGCAATGAGTAACCCTTCCTTTTTATTTTATTTACAATACGTACGTATCTTACTCTTATGAGTGAGGAGACTAGTAGTCCAGTAGTGGGACATTAATGGGCAGCTATCTTACCTTTTTTAATGTATGCAACAGGTCCGGGATGTTACATCCTGGTCCACAGCGCTACGTGGGGAGATGGCTTCGAGTGGCAACGCCAGATCAGCCACTGCAGCTCAGGCTCAAAGGGCACATCACGATGCTCTTCGAGCTGAGATAGACGCCAGGGATGACAGCTTCCGAGCAGCCTTGGCCAGTGGGGAACAGCTGATAGCAGATGGACATCCTAACGCACAGGTAATTTTTTTTATATGATTGACTCTGCGCACATCTACTTGTAATAAAATGAACCCAGGACTTCTGCTCCAGAGTAATCTCAATGCGCCAGCGAATCTGTCAGTATATAATTTTCAGGTATAGTCCTTCGAGCCAGATTATAAGATTTACTAGCAGAGGAGTAATGATTGCGCGTTACACTCCTACCAAATATGAACCCTTCATATAGGGGGTATAACGTTCCAATTTCAATATCAGAAAAGCTCGAATAACTTTCTTTTTATTAACCCCCTTTTCTGTTGCATTATAGTCTAGATCATTAATGTATACTGGCTATCAATATCAGCCTTTACTGCTTTACGCCACCGAAACTGAGTACCTTTGTGAAGGTGACGCGAAACGGCTAGATATAGTCACATTATAAAAAGTATGTGTATAATACGAGATAAAATATTGAGAATAAAGTGGGTAGATAGATAAAAAATGATAAAACAATGATATGCAGGTAGTGTGCGGGTAGTCAGTGTTATCATTACGCCGCGGACAGTAAGGGAGTACGGACGTTGTGTAACATTTTCAGTAAATGTTAGACGGATATGACCTTGGCGATGAATTATATTTAAAGTTATCTACAAAATATTTAATTTTTTTCTTTTTTGATCGTCAAGGAAATAGAGGAACGCTGTGCAGCACTCCTGGAGGAGCGTGCCAGGCTCCAAGGAGCTTGGGCAGCACGCCAGGTGGCGTTGGACCAGCTCATCGACTGGCACTGCTTCCTGAGAGACGCCAAGCAGCTGCACGACCTTTGTGCGGCACAAGAAGCCGCCCTCAGTAAGTGGATAAAAAACTACAATATTTTTTATGATAAAAGGTAGTGGGTCCATTAAAATTGCTATAACTACTTAAAATATTTTATAGGTTCTTATTAAACACTCACACGTACGCATCCCTTCATAAATCCGCACATACATGCGCAAGCACACAATTACACACACATTACATGTGTGTGATCACTACCCCTACACATTATAAATCATGATCCCTACATCCATTTTGTTTTCTTAATAAATCGTCCCGTACAATACTGTAATTGTAAAATTATTGTCATGAATAAATAATTATCAACTTCAATACTTTAGTTACCTTAAGTATTTCATCTACATTATTATGGTCCTTCAAGCCATATAATATAAATTAGTATCTTAAGGGTTATCGATATAATTCTCATACCTGACTGGCTTAATCAGATGTAGATACATTTAATTCTAATTCACATATCCTATTCATCAACGACTGACTAAATATGTATTTGTCTAGTGGTCAGCATGTTTAGCTACAGACCTGAGGACCTGGGTTCGGGACTCCACTCGGTTAAGAAGTCCTGCGTATTAACGCCATGCCTCGTTGAGTACGTTAAGCCGTTAGTACTGCGCCTAATGATTCTCTGATCGTGTCAGATTATGCTCTAAAAACCCTCTCTCCTATGAGTGAGGAGGCTGTGTCCAGCAGTGGGACAATAATAGGCTGCTATTTACGTTACCTTACCCGTGTGAATATATATATGTCAAAGAAAAGCATAGTTCCCTGTCGACATCGTCATTAGTGGGGTCCATAGTTCAACCTCCAAAATGTGGGCGTTGGTGGTTCCGCGCAGTAAAACACTTTATTAATTAACTTAACAGTAATAGTAAGGAACGCGCGACAGTTTCAGTAGTCGACCGCTCTGGTGGACGTGACATTAACCGTGACTCATTGACTTTGTCCAGCGCCGATAGATGGCATTGGGGGTCCGGCAACTATTTGATTCTGACTTTTATTGCAGGCAGCGAGATCTCTCCCACAAGTAGTGTTGAGGAAGTCGACAACCAGCTTAAGAAACACGAGGCATTCGAGAAACTTCTGGCAACACAGGTACTATATATACATATATGTGAAGTGAAAATTTAGGGTTAAGTGTATTATTTAAAGGCACATTATAAAACAATAAAATTTTATCCAAAAAATAATAAAAATATGTCAGCGGTGGACAACCCTGATCACTTAAGAGACGAACCGTTTCTGGACATTGTGACACGAGAATTTTATATAATAGATATATTTGAGTACTCGCTTTGCTGGTCCCAGGTTCGATCTTCAGTAGGACGAATTTTGGAAATTTCATTTACTAATTTGTCGTAAGTCTGGACTGCATGGCTTCGGCCGTGAGTGGTTACCATCCTACCAGCAAAGACGTACCATCTTAGACTGTATCATTATGTACCATCTCATCTTCTTACTATCAGTAAATCGCCGTTGACATAACTAAAATAAATATTCCATTATTCCAGGACGAGAAGCTGACCACCCTGAACAGTCATGGGGATAAATTGCTGCAGCAGAACCACGTGGAAAGCCAGAGGATAGCGGATGAGTTGCTCACCATCAACGAACGGAGGAAGAAGGTAAACATCTTTTGTCCATTTAAATTATAGAGTGTATTAGATAATAATAATACTTAATGTAACTAGTAAGGTTACCGCATTGTACGTCACCATTTTGTTAGAAAATAAAATGGATGTAGCGAGTTATCCTTAAAAGATATCTATATGCTATCCAAGACTTTTTTTACTCGTGTCCCACCATACATTGTTTTGTTGTATCTCTAAGGAATTAACGTTATATTTCAACCAATTTACACAAAACGTAATCAAATTATATGCATAAACCTTCCTTGTGAATCCCTCTATCTATTGATGGAAACCTCATGAAAATCCGATCAGTAGTTTTTGAGTTATTCCCGGATAAACTGACAGAAGCGACTGAGGATTTTGTTTCATAATATCTAAGGACATATGTTCAGCCTAATTTGACCTTTTTTTTCATTATACACGCACCCCCCCCCACACCCCGCCACATGCACACGCTCCACACATACACAAACACATATATATCTCGGAGAATAAGAAAGAAGGAAAAGAAGCATAAAGCATCGGCCTGGGGTTCTCCGCCGACATCACCGTTACTGTGATCACATCCATACTGTGGGCGTTGGTGGGTAATGTTGGTGCAATCAAACACTTTATTAATTAACTCAGATTATAATGTTCAATCACTGAATGTTCCCGACATCAATTTACACAAATAATAATATCGTCATCCGAGAACTACCGAGAGACGCCCGCCGGACTGCCACTTTTTGACTCTGCCCCACGCCCATAGATAGACGGCCCCAGCGTTCCACAGACTATTGCACTCCGACATATATATGTCAATCATGTGTAGATCTAAATGCATTAGTTTTCATAAGCCAATCAGCAGGTTGGAACCCTGAACAAAAAAAGTTTATAAAAAGAAACCAGCAATATCCTGGGAGTCAATGTGGAGTATGAAAAGCTTGTCAACCCGCAGTGGTGTTGTGTGGCGGGTGTGTGCTCTAAGAACCCTGTCCTATATTCCCAACAGTGGAACGTTTATGGGCCGTTTACTTTTATATTATTTTTCATTTTATATACTTCATACACACCTATTATTTACATATACATGCAAGATCATTTTAATTTAACAATATAAATGTATGTGTGTGTGCGAGTGGGTGTGTGTGTGTGTGCGTGTGGGTGTGTGTGTATATATATAAAGTAAAGCCGTTCTGGCTTATGTATTAATAAATATGTAAAGAATTTGTATGTTTGTCTGTACAGCTGTATGAATCAGCTGCTCGGCGTCGTGAGGCTCTAAAACGTGCTCGAGCACGAGCACAGTTTGCGAGAGACGCTGCAGAGGCTCGTGGATGGATCGCTGATAAACTTGCACAACTACCCGCACACCACGGTGAGAAAAAAAATTAAAACTAGTACACAATAGACACCATATACCTTAAGGGAGATCCCTCTCTCCCCCTTAAAGTGGGAGAATTTTATCGACAGTTGGTGTTGATTGACTCAAAACATTGATGTTAATATGGATATTCCGCAGGATGGACTGTAAATGATTGCTGGTTCTTATATAAATAAAAGAAGTTATCCTTATACTATAGGAAGTATTTATTTCTCTCTCTTTAAAAGTAATAAAAGCTTTTTATTATTAATCTACTTAAAAAACAAATCCTGGGATTCGGGGGTATATCCATATTATTCTATCATATGGCAAGTACATAAAATAGCTCCACTTACTCCGATTACTAGATATATGTTACATATGCTTTAACGTAAATACTTACATAGATACGTGCTGATATATATGAATATAAATGCTACCCGGTCAGCTGATGCGAGCCATGGACGCTGCTATGATGGCCTTAGCCACTCTACCGTCTAGCGTCTGTCACTTTACTCCACTCCGCGGCAAACTGTAATACGACATGCGATACATGGACGTTCACTTTTATCATTTCGTGACTATTAATTAAAATAAAACCTAAATTAATCATCAAAAATATGTGATCAATTTCGGAGTTCATCGCGATTTTTATATGTAGATGATATATGTTGTCAGGTGAAGTAACAAACCTGGAGGACAAGATAAAGAAGCTACAGAAGCACCAGGCCTTCACCGCTGAACTGGCTGCGAATAAAGCCAGGCTACAGGAGGTCCAGAGTCTCGCCCAGCAGCTAGTCCCGGACCCCGAAGTGGAGAAACAGCTGGAGCAGCTGCACAGCGACTGGTACAAGCTCGAGGTCGCCACTGAACAGAGAGGTGAGATGGCTTGGAATACTCACTTGTTTCTTTAAGTTCTTATGGCTTAAAGAACGGAATTAAATTTCGCTTAAAATATTTACATATGGCGTGATTTTTGGCTTAACATTCAGATTAAATTTGGCTTAAGACTACTACTAAATCTGCCTTAGAAATACTCACTTATTTCTTTGACTGTCAATTTGGCTTATGAATACAATTAAATATGGCTTCGGAATACTCACATAGGGTGTGATTCACTTTGGCTTAAAAATACGATTAAATTTGGGTTAGACACTTTCACGAAAGATGTGATTCAGTTGAGCTAAAGAATTCGATTAAATTTCTCTAAATAATACTCACTTCTTTCTTTGGATCTCAATTTGACTTAAAAATACCATTTAAATTGGCTTAGGAATATTCACATAGCGTGTGATTAAGTTTAGTCTAAAGATGCGATCAAATTTGGCTTAGGAATACTAACTACTTTCTTGGGTCTTAATTTGGCCTAAGAATACCATTTAAATTGGCTTAGGAATATTCACAGAGAGTGTGATTGAGTTTGGTCTAAGAATGCGATTCTATTTGGCTTAGGAATACTAACTTCTTTCTTTGGCAATAATTTGTCTTAAGAATGCTATTTAAATTGGCTTAGGAATATACACAGAGAGTGTGATTGCGTTTGGTCTAAAAATGCGATTCTATTTGCCTTAGGAATATTCACAGAGAGTGTGATTGAGTTCAGTCTGAGAATGCGATTGAATTTGGCTTAGAAATATTCACATAGAGTGTAATTAAGTTTAGTCTAAGAATACGATTAAAATTTACTTAGGGTTACGTAAATCAAAGTGTAAATATGTGATCACGTGGAGTGAACACAAAATTGACATAAAACTAACCTCCAGGTCGCGGTCTAGAAGAAGCCCAGGACATACTGGAGTTCAACCAGCACTTGGATAAAATTGAAGCATGGATCAGGGACAAAGAGATGATGGTATGCTATCTATCTATATATACGATACATAAAGTTTTATTATATTTTGTCTTTTACTTATATTTGTAATATACACGCACTTTTGTACGCACGTACGCATATATGCGTATGTGTGAAATACATATGATTTAAATGTATATGTACGTTTTACTTTCAGGTGCAAGCCAACGAGACGGGTCGTGATTACGAGCATTGTACAGCTCTCCTGCGGAAGCTGGACGACCTGGACAGCGACATGAAGGTGGACGATAAACACGTTAGGACAATCCAGGCCCTCGCACACAAGTTACTGCAACAGGTACGGACAAATTAGATTTATTTTATATAGTCACTAGCTGAGCTAGGCCATGTCTGTAATATATTATGGCTAAACAAGTGTTACAAGGCTGTGTGTGCGTGTATGCGTGTGTACGTGCGTGCGTGTGTCCGTGCGTTTGATTAATTTTAGATTAGTATTTTTATAAAGAATGTAATTCCAGGGCCCAACTCAGGAGGCCGAAACAGTTTCGGTCAGAAGGGACGCCTTCCTCAGCAAGTGGCGAGCTCTCAGCGGAGCCCTACGCCTGTACCGGGAAAGACTCACGGCAGCTCTACAGCTGCACTCATTCAATAGGTAATTACTCCACTAAACTCATTGATAAGTAGATATTTAGTTATTCGTGAAATTTACCACTAATTGCTTTCACAATGAAGACAATGACGGACGTATTTCTCCATATTCCCGCTTTACGTGGATGACACTGCGAGGAACATCTAGAATATATTTATTTCTTGCAAAAGGTATATGACCTTGCAGGGTAGTTTTAACTATCTAAAATCTATCATAATACTGCGTGTGTGCGTGCGTGTATGTTCGTGTGAATTCTTTTCACGTTTGAAATCATATGGTTTCTTTTCACAGGGATGTAGAGGAAACAGCGGAACGTGTATCACAAAAGGCCACGCAGTTTGCTAGTGTCGAGTGTGGACGGGACCTTAGCGCCGCTCATGAGCTGAGGAGAAGGCACTTAGCAAGAGCCGCTGAAGCCTCCGCCATTGGAGATAGGATACGAGCTCTCAAGGCCGATGGAGACAAACTGGCACACAGGTATGTAAATGACGACGCAAATACACTTATTTATTTATTCCTAAAAAAACTGACAAATAAATTAACTTCAACATTATCTCTGTTAAAGACTGACAGATTAACTTCTCCGTTATATGTTTTAAAGACTAACAAATTAAATACTCTGAATAATTGTTAAAGACTGACAGAAACAAACTAACTTCTCCGTTATATCTGTTAAAGACTGACAAAATAACTTTGAACAATTGTAAAAGACTGACAGTTACAGAAAAACTTCTCCATTATATCTGTTAAAAACTGACAGATTAACTTCTTGGTTATATGTTTTAAAGACTAACAAATTAAATACTCTGAATAATTGTTAAAGACTGACAGAAACAAACTAACTTCTCCGTTATATCTGTTAAAGACTGACAAAATAACTTTGAACAATTGTAAAAGACTGACAGTTACAGAAAAACTTCTCCATTATATCTGTTAAAAACTGACAGATTAACTTCTTGGTTATATGTTTTAAAGACTAACAAATTAAATACTCTGAATAATTGTTAAAGACTGACAGAAACAAACTAACTTCTCCGTTATATCTGTTAAAGACTGACAAAATAACTTTGAACAATTGTAAAAGACTGACAGTTACAGAAAAACTTCTCCATTATATCTGTTAAAAACTGACAGATTAACTTCTTGGTTATATGTTTTAAAGACTAACAAATTAAATACTCTGAATAATTGTTAAAGACTGACAGAAACAAACTAACTTCTCCGTTATATCTGTTAAAGACTGACAAAATAACTTTGAACAATTGTAAAAGACTGACAGTTACAGAAAAACTTCTCCATTATATCTGTTAAAAACTGACAGATTAACTTCTTGGTTATATGTTTTAAAGACTAACAAATTAAATACTCTGAATAATTGTTAAAGACTGACAGAAACAAACTAACTTCTCCGTTATATCTGTTAAAGACTGACAAAATAACTTTGAACAATTGTAAAAGACTGACAGTTACAGAAAAACTTCTCCATTATATCTGTTAAAGACTGACAGATTAACTTCTCTGTTACGTTTTAAAGACTTACAAATTAAATACTCTGAACAATTGTCAAAGACTGACAGAAACAAAGTAACTTCTCCGTTATATCTGTTAAAAACTGACAAACTAACTTCGAACAATTGTAAAAGACTGACAGTTACAGATAAACTTCTCCATTATATCTGTTAAAGACTGACAGATTAACTTCTCTGTTACGTTTTAAAGACTTACAAATTAAATACTCTGAACAATTGTCAAAGACTGACAGAAACAAAGTAACTTCTCCGTTATATCTGTTAAAAACTGACAAACTAACTTCGAACAATTGTAAAAGACTGACAGTTACAGATAAACTTCTCCATTATATCTGTTAAAGACTGATAGATTAACTTCTCCGTTATATGTTTTAAAGACTTACAAATTAAATACTCTGAACAATTGTTAAAGACTGACAGAAACAAACTAACTTCTCCTTTATATCTGCTAAAGACTGACAAACTTAATTTTATGTCTTTCTATATTCGCTTATTTATCCCACAGTCATCCCGACCAGGCCAAGCAGATTGAAGCCAGTCTGTCAGAATTAGACCACGCGTGGGACAAACTCCAGCAGTTGTCTGCACAAAGAACCGCAATCTTGGACGAAGCTATTGCAGAGCACAAGTTCGATGAGAATCTAAAGGTACTCACAATTACCCGATCTGAATGTTTATCACAATTTTCTGGTGAGTAATGTGGCTGTAATAACTGTTCATCAACAGGAGTTGGAGCTGTGGGTGTCGGAGACGGTGAAGAGGATGGAAGGTGCTGAGCCGGAGAGCGTTGGCGACGCCGAGGCTCAATTGGAGCAGCACCACGAAAGAAAGGTGTGTAATCCTCTCTTTATATATTATTATCATATACATAAAACTTTTACCAGTTGAATACAAATTTCACTTGTTATGATAAACTTTTAATCTCTACACGACACACTTTACTCACTTACAGTACATATTCGCCATTAGTACCATGTTTCTTTACCCAATATTGTACCCATTCACTTATTACACTGCAGTTTAGCTTGCTGTTGTACACTTTCGGTCATTACCTTACACTTTTGCTCACTATAACACACTTATGCTCGTGGCAGTGCACTTTGCGCACTCTAATACACTTTCGCTCATTGTCATTTACTTTTACACACTCTAAAACGTTTTCGCTCATTGTAATTTACTTTTGCGCACTCTACTACTCTTTTGCTCATTTTCGTTTACTTTTGCACACTCTAATACGCATTCGCTTATTGTCATTTACTTTTGATCTCTGTAACACACTTTCTCTCATGACCGTGCACTTTTGTGCACTCTAATACGCTTTCGCGCATTGTCGTTTACTTTTGCTCACTGTAATATGTCTATGCTCACTTTAATACACTTTTGCTCATTGTTCTACCATTAGGACCACTTTCATTCACTCAGTGCTCACTCCAATACATTATCGCACATTACACTACACTTTTGCTCACTCAAGCACGTTTTTACTTATAACGATAAACTCATGTTTATTGCATCAATGTACTCACTAGAGATCACTTAAGTTCACTTTTATCATCTGCACTAACATTTACTTCATCACACTTTCACTCACTATTTTAAGAGTTCTCATCAACACTTAATGATATTCCTATTATCTAATAGGCGGAGATAGATGGTCGCCAGAAGGCTATTGCCACCATGCAGAAGGAAGCTGGTGGCCAGGATAAGGAGAAGATGAAGCGGGTGGACAAGCTCTCCTCAACCCTGGACCATGCCTGGCTGCAGAAGAAGCAGTACCTCACTCAGGTGAGTGATATTACTTCCGACATACATCTTTAATTAATAAGGGTTTAGAAATTGTTTGCCTTGTTGGGAATATTTATGTTTAAGTTGTAATTCTATACACATTTATTGATTTTTATCCTGTCTTTCCTCTTAAATGAGATGCTTAGTCTAAGGCGAATAAGGTCTCAATCTGTTCTTTCTTACCTTCCTACGAAGGTGAGTAGTCTGTTCTATATGTCCTTCTTAATAAGTTAAAAAAGCTAAGCTAAGTAGCAGCCCATTAACGTCCCACTGCTGGGCACAGGCCTCCTCACTCCGAGGAGCGAGGGTTTTTAGAGCATAGACCCACCACGCTGCTCCACTGCGGATTGGCAGGCATAGTACACAAGTGCACTCTCTATTCCTTCACTCTCATAGTCCGATGTGACGGTAAGCCGACACGACCGGAGAGAGATCGGGCGCAGGACCGACGGCTTAACGTGCTCTCCGAGGCACGGGGCTGGATCACACCGCCAACTTCCCAACTTCGGGCAAATATTGGGAAAATCTTAATAGAAAACTCAATATCGATTTTGAATTGGCCCGACCCGGGACTTAAACCCCGGACCTCATGTCTGTAGTCGAACATGCTAACCACTAGACCAATGAGGCAGTCATAAGTTACATGGGTTTTATTTATTGTAAAGTGAATATCTTTATTGTTCTCTCTTTCTTACCTTTCATATTATGTCTGTTCTCTCTTTTCGTTCTATTAAGGATCTTCAAGTTACTGTACTACCCCAGTGGGTTAGAAGTCCAGTTGACTTCATTATTACTGAATGACGTAGACAAGGTCACCATTACGTCATATCTACGTACACTTTTATTGTGATACAACCTTTCTTATATAATAATATAGCTTTTCGCTTAAAACTAACGCATTTGAAATTTCCATTAATAATAAGGAATTTTAATAATTCAATAATGTTATTTAATTAATTTTTATTTGTTTTATTTATATATTATATTATATGTCTACTTTCTTTAATATTTATTTTACCACAATTTCCTTCTCTTTAAGGTTGTCTGGAAAAAATCGCTTATTAGCGATAAAACCGCCTTTTTGTACATTTCTTTTGCTATTGCTCTTATTATATACAATTTTTTTCTTTGTTGTACAATAAATTTTTAAAAAGTCGACGAGAACGTAAAATAGATGTCTTTGGGATTATTTATATTGCAAAAA
Source organism: Elymnias hypermnestra (assembly GCA_015832385.1). Taxonomy (NCBI): domain Eukaryota; kingdom Metazoa; phylum Arthropoda; class Insecta; order Lepidoptera; family Nymphalidae; genus Elymnias; species Elymnias hypermnestra. Next base: position 632,292 of record JACTOM010000055.1, on the reverse strand, counting down.
TGAATTGTATGACCCTTGTATGACCTAAGTAAAGTTTCCACTAAAACAACGTTGTTGTGTAATGACCCTTAACATATTTGTTTACCTAAAAGTTATTATGTAATATTTCTTTACACTAAAAAGTTTTCATTATATAGTAGGCCAATTTTACTTTGAATAATTTTACTTTAAATGTTTTTTGTGATATTTTGTATTACAAAAATGATCTGTGTATGACCTATTTGTGACCGAAGTATGACGTTATTATCACACGTCACCTAAGTTTCCACTAACCGCTAAAACATAACGTTATTGTGTAATGAATCTTTATATATATTTTTTTTCATAATAGTTAAAATATTTCTTTTGATTACAGAATTTTCATCATTTATTAATGTCAATATCACTTGACATGACCTTGAAATGATGTCATTTCAAGGTCATTTATTAATTGGTTATGTATGTATGATTGTGCTTTCAGGCTCACGAGCTGCAGCTGTTCAAGGAGCAGGCTCGCCAGGTGGAGGACTGGCTGGCAGCCAAGGAAGCCTTCCTCAACAACGACGACCTTGGGGAGAACCTCGATGGTGAGTTAAGTTTTTGAAGTAAAAGTCTTCTCTCTTTTTCTCACACAGCCAGTGCATAAAATATACGTTACACAAACGAAAAACTTTTTTGCCCTTGAATAATTTACCCCGTAAATATTAACGTATGCAATAATATTATTATTAACTGACTTAAGGAACAATCTTATAATGGAACAGAAAATCTTTTAACTATTAACAAATTATATGTAACAACACGCATTCAATGTCACACACACACACACACACACACACACACACACACACACACACATTGACTAGTGCAGTTGTTTAGGTCACACATATTGTATCATAGTTGGTTCTGTTATTAATAAACAATTTTTAACGCACGCTTGATTTTTGGAGTAAGCTGGCGAATGCCTGACGAAAGCGTTACGTAAAGTGTAATCGAGCGAGGCGACTATAACAGTGGTGTAGGAAAGACTTTAGGAGACGTTTAATTGAATATAGAGGGCCTACGGATGAAACGCGTGATTAGCGTCACGAAAACGTGCAGTGTTTTTTATTGCTAATTCGTTTGAATGTTTAAATATATACAAATAAGATGTGGCAATTTGCCACTCGTCATTTAATATACTATTTTTCAATAAATTAAATATAAAATATTTCAATTCTCTTTAAAAAATAGAATTACAATGATTTTGTATAAATTTTAATTGAAGTTAAGTATTTATACTATTTATTTAAAAAATCACGAGGAATTTTAAAAAATAAATATATTTTAATAATTCTGTTTAAATGTATACTAATTTGAGGAAAAGCAGTCCGGGTACTGGAGATTCTTATCAACTAACCCTCCCCCCCTCACCTCTATTAGCCTACTTCATTACATGCTGTTTTAATATATCTTTTGGGGTTCTTTCGTTATTACCTTGTTTTTTTATAGTGATAACGCTTGTTAGTGGTTAATAAATTATTCCTTTGCAGCCGTGGAGACCTTGATTCGTAAGCATGCGGAGTTCAGCAAGCTCCTGGAGTCCCAGCTGGGGAGGGTGGTGGAACTGGAGAAGTTCGCCAGCAGCGTCGTGGAAGGCGGCCACTATCACACCCCCTATATTCAAAAGAGGGTCAGCGCTGTCAGGGCACGAGCTGACCAGCTGAAGGTATAAACCATTTGAATTATATATGTCGGAGAATAAGAGACAAGGAGCATAAACCATAGGGGTGTAGGGTTTTCCGCCGACATCGTCATTAGTGGCATCCATAATTCAATCTCCATATTGTGGGAGTTGGTGTGTAATGTTGGTACAATCAGACACTTTACTAATTAACTCAGATTATAATGTTCAATCACTTAATGTTCCCGATTAAACACATTAATGTACTATCGAGCACACACGCCGGCTTGTGACACATTGACTCTGTCCAGTGCCGATAGATGGCGCCAGCGTTCCACAAGCTATTTGACTCCATCATATATAAAAATCGAAGTCAAACAGTGTCCGGAACCTGGCGCCATCTGGACAGAGTCAATGAGTCACAGGCCGGCGGCGTTTTCAATAGTTCTCAAATGACGGTCCGGTCGAGCGGTCGACTATTGCAATTGTTAATGCGTTTGTGCAATTTGATATTGGAAATATTAAATGATTGGACATTATAATCGGACTTTATTAATAAAATGTTTGATTGCACCTACATTACGCACCGACACCCACACTTTAGAGGTTGAATTATGGACCCTACTGAAATTAATAAAATACACTATTTCCTGTCCAGGAGAGTTGTCATGTCCGTGGCGTGAGGCTGGAGCAGTCCAAGCAGCTCCACCAGTTCCTGAGGGACCTCACACATGAAAGGGAATGGATTGAACTGAAAATGCAGATTGCAACTGACACTAATTACAGGTAAATATATAGATATTCAGTCCAAGAACTGTTTTGGAACTGTCCAAACCATGTGCCCCAATTCCCCCCATTGGAAAGGGGATTTTGATATACCAAAGTCTATGAATTTGAATATAAAGATGGATAGAACTTTGAAGAGTGACATAGGTTATTGTTTGTCTGAATAATAAACCTAGAACAGGGTTAAAAAGAGGATAAATGTTTGTATGAAAATCTGTCAGATTTTGATGTACCAAAGTCAATGAATTTATATGTAAAGATAGAAAGGACTTAAAGAAGTTATATGGGTTACTTTAGTCGCTGAAATAAAACTTGGGTGATGAGATTACCATGAGAGAAAAAATAATCGGATAAAGTAATGGCGAGGTAGTTTTAATTACTTGCAACAGATGGCGTTATTTGAAACGTTTATCGAGTTGTTTCTTTTGATTAAAATTTATAATTTAAATACTTTTTTAATTGCAGAGAGCTGTCCAACCTTCAGAGCAAGATCCAGAAGCACGCTGCTTTTGAGTCGGAGCTGGCTGCCAACAAGAAGCGAATTGATGACGTGGCAGCCACAGGGGAAGACCTCATTGGTGAGATTATATTATAGGCCTTACCCTAATATACACGCAATCACTAACTTACTCAGTTTAAGAGAAATCCCTAAAGTTATTTACTAGATTGATTAGGAATTTTGCAAAGTGTGTGTTTGTTGTGTGTGTGTGTGCACGTGTGCATTTCTTGTTCTCAGTGAGCGTAGACACTCGCACGCACATAAACATACATACGACGTGTGTGTATAACGTAAATAAATATCAATCTAAGATATAGGGGGGTTGAGAAGGACCAAAAATTTGTTTAAAGACTTCAAATCAAATAGAAATTTAAAAATTTGTTATTACTTCATATATTAGATATTTGTTTGTTATAGGACACCTCCGAAACGGCTCGACCGATTTTTATAAAACATTTTGTAATTGATTTCTTTTATAATTACAGAAGCCCAGCATTACGCATCACAAGAGATCGCTAGGCATGTTGAAGACTTGGAGAATCTGTGGAGAGATCTAATGGTGGGTAGTTCGCTTATCTACATTGCTAGGTACCATCTTACACCTTGTTACCACTCTGTCTAATTAAACCACTGTCTCAACAAGGGCCCAATTATTTCTACCCTTTAGACAAGTGACAATGATTACTAAACATCTGTGTAGTTATTAATAGAAATTCTATTTTCACCTATATTTTTATACGTTTTGTACAGTCAGCAGCAAAACTACGTCGGGATAGACTCCAGGAGGCCTACCAGGCTAGAGTGTATCTCCGTGGCCTGGATGACTTCACTGCTTGGCTGGATGAAGTGGAATCGCAGCTACTCAGCGAAGACCACGGTATATACACACAAAAGTGTAAAAACAACCTGTTTAAAGTTTTTCAGACTTATGCTATGAGGAGACTAAATACTCATATTACGCGCCCTCACACACAAAGTTATAAACACATACACACAACACAGTCACCTACCGCGGCTTCAACATATTGTATGTTTGGGAGGTTGGGTGATCTGTGTGTATATAATTAAGAACTAATATTTGTATCTTTTTGGTGTTTTAAATAAATAAATAAATAAATAAAGTGAGTGCGTACAAATGTCACATATCAATAGTGAAACTTCTTTGTTAGACAGTTAAATATCTCCATAAATCGCACCCTTACTGTAAGCCGTTGAGGAGTTCCATTAATCATCATATTTGACTACGACGATCATTTGACCATACCGATGTTACGGTAGGTGACTCAAATATCCGGATAGCCTATAAAAGGTTCTGCCGAGTATCGTTAATTTGCTCCCAAGAATTGAAGAGTTCCGTTACTTTTTCATGGATCCCACGATCATAACCTTACCAAACTATCATCAAACAACCCTTGAAGTATATCCTTACTAATAAAAAACGATTCATCAAAATCGGTTGACGTGATCTTGAGTTTTTCGTCCATTTGTCGCGCACATGCTTAATGCAAATTTAAGGTATACGGTTTTCTCATGGATGCCATCATCAGAGCTGGACTAAAACAAAATGGGATTCTACGTCAAGCACCACCTTTCATATAAAAAAGAATGAATGAGAATGAGAAGCGAAAATCTAAGCCCTAATTTCCAAGAACCCAATATAGAGTACACTTACCCTGGAGGGATTTTGTGAATCGCTTAAATCCCTCCCCAACATTTTTGGTCCTTCAAGCCGTATTTCTATCGCTTGAATACTCCGTAAAAAAAAGTTTTTGATATATTATTATAATAATATTATTATTATTTGAAATTATGTGAAGTTAAATCCAAATCTGATTGAGGTATATTAAAAATGCGTATACTCAACCCGACAAATGATTTCTGAACTTTCTCCACCCATAAATAACGTGTTACAAGTTTGTTTTTATTTCTTGTATTGGCGTCACGAAGATCTGCAGCGTTTTTTTATACTATCGGGTTGCCAAAGAAGTTTCGCTTCTGACATGTGTACTTTATACGCACGCAGTTTTAACTTTTTTTTTTTGATTTTCTCTTAAAGAAGTGTCCTTCTTTAGATCCTTATTGATATCCATGTAAAGCCTCGTATTTAGGGACTTCTAATAGTCATGTATTTCTCCAGGTAAAGACCTGTCGTCAGTGCAAGCACTGCTGAAGAGGCATGGGAGGCTGGAGGCCACGGTGGCGTCCAAGGCTGACACAGCCACTCAGTTGGCCGACACCGCGCAACAATTGGCTGACAACCAACACTTCATGGCACAAGAGATACTAGAAAAAGCAGACACGGCAGTCAAACGGTAACAATATATCTGTAGAAAGCTCAAATAACGTCCCACGTTCTCATGTGTCACCACCGACTATCCACACTTGTAAAGCTCCCCACTCGAAAATAATCATTCGACTAATCATAGCCTACGTTAAAACTAATTTAAAAAATAAATAACATTCTTCAAAACAATATCCCACACTATATTCTTCTCGTTATATAAATATAACGTCTAATTCTCATGTATCCCCACCGATTATCCCCATTTGTTAAACTCCCCACTCGAAAATAATTATTCGACCAATCACAGCCTTCTTTAAACACATTAAAAAATAAACAAACATTACAAATCCGAAAGTTCGTCTCTGTTGTGTTTTCACGCCAAAACTACTAAATCAATTTGAATTAAATCTGGCTACAATATAACGTAGACGACGTAGACGCTCACTGAGAACCTGTTTCCGCATATTCCCACGAAATCCGGATATACATATAAACGAAAAACCACCACCCACTGCGAGATCTTCAAAAATATTCACTAGATTGACTTGAAATTCAGCGTGTATTATATATGTCAACTTCTAGTTGACATAATGCGATAGTTATGTCTCACCTCGGGCAATCAGAAATATAAGCATCTCTTTCTTTTCAAGTCATAATGTGTATCATGTATTTCGCTTCTCGGTAACTGTTGTAACAAGATATGCGTAGAGATAATACCAGACAATAGAATAAACAAAAGATAAATCAGTCACAAAGCGACCGTTACTAACGGCTCTTGTGTCATGTCGATGGTCATTAAGTCTTTTGTGGTATTTCATAAACTGTAAGTGTTTATTAGTTATTATTTGTGTTTTTGATTATATAAGTCATGTGAATAACAATGAAAACCCTTGAGATAAGTTTTATTTTTTAAGATATGATTATATATTATACTGCCTCATTGGTCTAGTGGTTAACATGTTCGACTACAGACATGAGGTCCTGGGTTCGAGTCCCAGGTCGGGCCAATTTTAAATCGATATTGAGTTTTCTATTAAGATTTTCTCAATATTTGCCCCAAGTTGGGAAGTTAGCGGTGTGATCTACCCCCGTGCCTCGGAGAGCACGTTAAGCCGTCGGTACTGCGCCTGATCTCTCCGGTTGTGTCGGACTAAGAGAGTGAAGGAATAGAGAGTACACTTGTGTACTATGCCTGCCAATCCGCAGTGGAGCAGCGTGGTGGGTCTAGGCTCTAAAAACTCGCTCCTCGGAGCGAGGAGGGCTGTGCCCTGCAGTGGGACGTTAATGGGACTTTTTTCACTGTCTCAAAGTTTAGCGCAACATAACACTACCCCAGAGTCTTATTTTAATAAACAAAAGATAACATTGTATAGTTTAACTATTAGCAAACATAAATATTATAACATTATTCGTTATTCGACCCGTGGGGCAATCGACGCAAAAACGAGCGAGCAAATTACTTGGGCCAAAAAATGCGACCGGACAATCTAAAGTTTATCCTCTCGCTGGTTCGTGGGCATAAACAAGACATATTTATTTCTATTATTATATATTGTCTATCTATCTATCTCCAGATTCCGTCAATTGCAAGAGCCGATGCAGATACGCAGAGATAACCTCGAGGATGCTGCGCTGTTGCATCGCTGGGAACGGGATGCCGATGAGGAACTCAGCTGGTGAGACTACATACTCTAATAATCTCAGTTTGATTCACAAGAATTATTTTTTTGTCATGAAATATTACAGGCATCTTTATAATATAACTTTGTTACACGTTACCACAACACTGTTAGGATTTACCCTAACATATTTTAGATTTTATTCCAACCCTGTAAAAGTTTACTTTAACACTAGTTGATAGAAGCTGTACTTCACTAAAGTTAAACTAAACTAAAATAAAGTAGGTTACCTTTAAAACTAATAAATCTATCATGTTTACGTTATCTCTAAAAAGTTTAAGGGTTCAGCCCAATCCAACAATTTGTTAAAAGTTACCCTCACATTATTTTAGGGTTTACATTGGTTTAAAAAAATGGATAAACATTACAAACTATTCAAGCTCACTGCCAAATTTTGTTACGGTTTACCCCAACACTCTGTTAGGTCTTACCCCATCACTGGTTTCAAAAAATTAATAAACTAAGAACATATTTGAGTTTACTACCAAAATTTGTTACGGTTTACCCTGAGATTCCGTTAGGTCTTTAAAAAAATGGAGATTTACTTCAAATATTTGCGTTTACTCCAAAAAAACTTGAACAATGTTCTATGGTTTATTTAGAGAAAATGAAAATACAAAATATTAAAGGTTTCTCCAAAAAAATTGTTATAGTTTACCCCCAACATTCTATTAGGTCTTACCCTACCACTGGGTTTAAAGGAATGGAGATTCACCACAAAATATTAGATCTTACTCCGAAAACGGTTCGGCAATGATTAATAAAGTGCGTGCGTTGTACGCACTCACTTTTCATTTTACGCATGTCAGAAGTGAAACTTCTTTGGCAAACTAATTTTTAAGTCGTGTTTTTATTTATACAAAAGTAAAGCTTTAGATTTCCGAGATCCAGAAAAAGACGACTCAAATGACGAATTACAAATTAAAATACCACATGTTGTTTGTAAATATTAAAACTACTTAACCTTCAAACGAATTAGCATAAAAAACGCTGCACATCTTCGTAACTCTAATCAAGCGTTTCGCTACGAAAATTTAAAGCTTTCTCCAAAAATTTGTTATGGATTACATTACTGGCAAAAGAATAAAAAAAGCGCTATAATATACTACATGAATATCTTTCAATCAGGCTCAAAGAGCGCGAGGCGACCATATGCTCAGAAGAAGCGGGCGCTTCGCTTCCAGAAGCGCAGGCCCTACTCAAGAAACATCTCGCACTAGAAGCAGAAGTTATTGCCAGGTTAGTGAAAGTTTATTTTAGATTGTGTAGTAATATATATATGTCGGAGTGCAAGAGTCTGTGGATCGCTGGCGCCATCTTTGTGTCGGCGTGGGTGCAGAGTCAATAAGTGGCGGTTCGGCCCGTCTCTCGGCAGTTCTCGAGCGGCGGTCGGCCGGAGTGGTCGACTATTGAAACTGTCGCGTTCCTAGCTATTAGTGTTAATGAGTTTGTGTAAATTGATATCGGGAACATTAAGTGATTGAACATTATAATCCGAGTTAATTAACAAAGTGTTTGATTGCACCAACATTACCCACGAACGCCCACAGAATAAGAAATTAAATAATGGATCCCATCAATGACGATGTCGGCGGAGAACCCTCCGCCCCTGTGCTTTATGCTTCTACGTTCTCTCTTATTCTCCGACATATATAATAAATGCATAACATTCCGTATCGCATTTTAAAGACTTACCCAGGAGCAACGAGCTTAGCCCGTCGCCGGCGGTGACTAATTCTGATTGGTCAACCCCCTCTTTCCCGCACCATCCTCAGCACCCACGATCGCCCGTTCTCCCGCTTTTCACGACCGTATGTGTGTGCCGAGTGGGAGTTTTATAAAACCCCCTTAACTTGGAACAACGACACTTTCGCCATGTCCGATCAGAGTAGATCCTTAGCAACGAACCCTGAAGATCCAAGAACCGAAGATTGAAGCCCTAAGAACCCCATAAAGTCCGCTGGACCTGGAGGGTTTTTCTTGACCCTACCCAGCAAAAACGTTAGACAAGTTCCGTATAAGAACGAATTCAACGAATTACAGTCTATCGGGGTTGGGGGGTTAAGTTAGACACGCTTTGTAGCGCAGCCAAGGCCAATAATGCCCCCATAGATCCCATAAGCACTTGCATCGTGGTTTTATGGGTCACACAATGATTTTATTAAAATAATATCAATTTTACAGAGAATCAACAATAAATGCGGTTTGTAATCGCGCTACGGCTTTGTCGAGACGTGGTCACTTCGCATCAAACGAACTGGAGGCCCGCTCCAGAGACCTGCGCGTTGCTCTGAGGACACTACTAGACCGGGCCTCAGCCCGATCTGCAGCGTTGAGAGAACGATGTGAACTGCTACAGGTGAGAAGAAGACCCGGACACGGTTTTAAAGAGGGGCGTGACGTCATCGCTTCTGACATCATCACACCCAGGACTTAAGACAGTATAACTACTATTCATAGCTTTAGCCAGCACTAGTGTGTTCAGGGAAAGGTGGGAACTGCTACAGGTGAGAAAAAGACCCAGGCACGGTTTTAAAAAGGCCCGTGACGTCATCACGTCCAGGACTTACACAGTATAACTACTATTTATAGCTTTAGCCAGCTCTGGTGTGTTCAGGGAAAGGTGTGAACCGCTACAGGTGAGGATAAAGACCCGTACGCGGTTTTAAAGAGGGGCGTGACGTCAGCACGTCCAGGACCAAAGACAGCCTCTATTAGATAAAACTTCGGCCAGTTTTGTAAAGATAAAAGAGCTGTGTAAACTGCTACAGATGAAGAACGAGGATGAAGAAATAGGGGCGTGACGTCACCACTTATGACGTCATCACGTCCACGAATAAAGATTACTATTAGTTAAAGCTTCAGTCAGATTTCAAATTTGAGGGAACTATGTGAAGATAAACTGCCTCATTGGTCTAGTGGTTAGCATGTTCGACTACAGCCATGAGGTCCTGGGTTCGAGTCCCAGGTCGGGCCAATTTTAAATCGATATTGAGTTTTCTATAAAGATTCCCTCAATATTTGCCCGAAGTTGAGAAGTTCGCGGTGTGATCCACCCCCGTGCCTCGGAGAGCACGTTAAGCCGTCGGTCCTGCGCCTGATCTCTCTCCGGTCGTGTCGGATTGCCGTCACGTCGGACTATGAGAGTGAAGGAATAGAGAGTACACTTGTGTACTATGCCTGCCAATCCGCAGTGGAGCAGCGTGGTGGGTCTATGCTCTAAAAACCCTCTCTCGTATGAGTGAGGAGGCCTGTGCCCAGCAGTGGGACGTTAATGGGCTGCTACTTACTTTTTTTTATGTGAAGATAAAGACCCTGGTACGATTTAAAAAGAGGCGTGACGTCATCACTTGTGACGTCACTGCTATTATAATAAAGTGCTTAAGGTAACTAACCTATTAAATTGATAATGATTAATACTGTATCCGTCTGAATAATGTTACAATCACCGACTATTTTCTTAGACGATAAAATGGATATAGGGAGCTATCCTTAAAAGATAGATATATGTCACCAAAGACTTAATTGTAGATCTATAAAAGAGGTATTATCCCACCATACATTGTTTTGTTATAACTCCAAGGGATTGGGCAAGGTTCTTCATGAAAGCTTCAAGGTCGATTGATTTTTCTGACAGTTGAAACAATTATCGTTATATTTCAACTAATTTACACAAAGCCTTGGCAAATTATATATAAAAACCTTCCTCGTGAGTCGCTCTATCTATTGGTGAAAACTGTACGAAAATAGGTTCAGTAGTTTTTGATTTTATAGCGTATAGATAGACAGATACATGTGGCCTTGGACTATAGATTAAAATTACGTTGAACAGTTGCTGAACGAAATCTGGGAAGCGGAGGCATGGTTGGCTGAAAGACGGGTGGCTCTCACCGGAGCAGAAGCTGGTCGTGATGAGGAGTCGGTGCTGGCGCTGATGAGGAGGCTGGAGGCCCAGCAGAGGGAGCTAACTGCCTTCCTACCCTCACTCACCAAACTGGAGAAGTCTTTACAGGTGATTATACCATTAAGCGTGAATGGTTGTGAGAACTTGTTTGTGTTGTGTGAGTATGTCTGTGTAAGTTAATGTGTGAATTTGCGCGTAATTGAGTGTGAGAATTTGAGTGTGTTACAATCAGACACTCAAAGTTTCTGTTTGCGCATGCGAGTATGTGTGTGTGTGAGAGAATGTGTGAATTTATGTGTGAATGTGTGTGAGTCACATTCACAACTCACTCATACTTTCTGTTTGCGCGTATGAGTATCAATCACACAATCACACACATTCACACAATTTGTGTATGATTGAGTGTGAGTATGTGTGTATCATAAACAGACACTCTTACTTTATGTTTGCGCGAATGAGTATGTGCGTGTGAGTGTATGAATATGCGTGTACTTGTTTTTGTGTGATTATGTGTGAGTCGCGTTTACAACTCACTCATACTTTCTGTTTGCGCTTGGGAGTATGTGTGTATGAGTGAATGTGTAAATTAGTCTTTGAGTGAATGTGGGTGTGCGTATTTGTGAGTGGGTGTATGTGTGCTAGATGAACCACGCAACTTCATCTGCGCACTCTTAAACGTGACAAGTGTCTAATAAGCATAGGATGGGATCTATTTGATGTTTATGTAAATTAGCTTATTAGAGAATGCTACAAAGGCATTCTCCAATACGCTCCCAGACGGTCTTGCGATGACTAGCATTAAATTAATATGAAATACGAATTACTTTTAATTTTAAAGGACCGTGCATCGGAAGACGAGCAAGTGAACAAGAAACTAGAAGAATTGAAAGCCTCCTACGAAGAAATGAAGTTACTATCCGCGAAACGGCAACAGAGACTGCAACAGAGCTTGAAATATTTCAAGTAAGCAAAAAACAGACTAAAACATTGGCGTATTAAACCAGAATCTTTAGAAAAAGTACGAAATAGCAAAAGACAAAACAATACATGCTAGAAACAGTGAAGGCTGTATATATATCCTGATGCATTTTTTTTTAAGTCTAAAATTTGTGTAAATAACACGCCTTTAACAATAACAAGACAAGACAATACATTCCGGTCATACAGGCTAGGAATTAAAAGTTTAGTAAATAAGTATTTTTTTTTCGATAGTAGTTTATTTCTATATATATTAAGTTTCACCGCAGAAATGGTCCTTCGAGCCGGATATTTAAATATATACTTTGTTATTCCATATACGAAAATAACAGAAGACAATACAATACATGCCGGTGATGCAGGCTAGATTTTTTGTTAGTGGTTTATTTCTATGTCAGCGTCGATATGGTCCTTCGAGCCGGACAATTGAATTTCTATTATTTTATTTTGTCATATTTAGGTTCGTACAAGAGTGTGAAGAGGTTCAAGAATGGATCAGTGAGCAGATGGCTACAGCTGCAAGTGAGGAGTATGGTCTGGATGTAGAGCACGTGGAGACTTTACAACAAGCCTTTGACAATTTCTTGACACAACTGCACGGTGAGACAAACACTGATGCTTTGCTTGAGATGCGAGAAATGTTACGTTATTGTTATAATGGAATTTATTAAACGTACTTATTATTAATAAATTTCTTAAACGTTCTTGTTATAAGTAAATTCTATAAACGTTCTTTGTTATAAATAAATTTGTTAATTGTCCTCGTTATAAATAAATTCGTTAAATGTCCTCGGTATAAATAAATTCGTTAAACGATCTCATTATGAATAAATTCGATAAACGTCATTGTTATATTAAGAAATTCATTCATTAAACGTTCTTGTTATATCTAAATTTGTCAAACTTCCTTATTATAAATAAATTCGTTAAACGTCTTTGTTAAATAATAAACTTACCTATTTAAAATTAATTCAATAAACGTTCCTGTTATAAAGAAATTCGTTGAAGATTCTTGCTATAAATAAATTTGTTAAACGTTCCTGATTTAATTCACTTCTATAAACGTCCTTGTTTTAAATTAATTCGTAAAACATTCTTGTTATAAATAAATACGTTAAAATTTCTTATTATAAATTAATTCGTTAAATATAATTGTTATAAATAAATTCGTTAAACTTCTTTGTTATAAATAAATTCGTTAAACTTCTTTGTTATAAATAAATTCGTTAAACGTCCTTGTTATGAATAAATACGTTAAACTTTCTTGCTATAAATTAATTTGTTAATTGTCCTTGTTATAAATAAATTCGTTAAACATTCATTCGTTAAAAAAGAATATTTGTTATACTAAGTTTATAAAAAATTATAGCCAACGAAGGCCGCATAGAAGCAGTATGCGAAGCGGGCAATGTCCTCCTAGAAGAGAACACTCCAGAAGCAGACAGAGTGAAGCAGAGGATAGAAGACATTCGGGGACTGTGGGATGATCTTAAAGAACTTGCTATAGCAAGACAAGAGGTAAACGAAATTTAGATAAGTTTACTTATACTTTGTATTTTCCAAAACTGGTCCTGAAATAAATTATTATAACACCTTGGATACTCCGAAATTGGTGCTAGGTTGTGGAGTGAGGACCGACTATATTTCAGTCTATTACTTTTTAAAATCGCCAAATAGGATGCCATTCCATTTCTGGCTGTTCCCAGGCTTTGGCTGGTGCTCGTCAAGTCCACGAATTCGACCGTTCAGCTGAGGAAACCCTGGCTTGGGTTGCTGAGAAGGAAGCTGCATTGCAACTTCTCAGGGCTCTTCATCAGCTGAGGGCATTGCGAGCTGATCTCCAAGCCATTAGAGATCAGCATCATCACCTCACTGTCGAGGCTGAGAGGTCAGTATATGATCCTACAGGTCTTCCACACTTTCACTATTTTTCATTCTTCCTTATGTTTTAGAAAGAGATAGAGACTTGAAAGAGAGAGGGAGAGGAGATGATAAAATCCTTTTTCGAAATGGTAACCTCTTTTAAATCGTCAATTCTCTCTGTTAGTAGTGAATCTACCACCGGTTAAAAAAATTAAGATTTTTATTTATGGTTTTACAGAATAATAATAATGAACTGAACCTGAGTTAATACGTGAGTGTGAATTTGTATATGGATGTGTGTTTATGTATGCGTGCGTACGAATATGCGTGCGTGCGTGTGTACGTGCGTGCCTGCCTGCGTGCGTTCCTCCTATTTTTTGTATCCTTAGCGCTTTCGGTGTGCCCACTTGCCTCTTACTATATACAAAATAGCCAAAAGAAACTCTGAAGTCACTCTATTTAATAAAGCGTCTTCTCTTTCTGCACTTTAAAGTCTGAGAGTAATCTTAATTGTAATAGTAATCATTGACAAACATATAATCCATACCACCCTCCCCCCTCTTATTATTTATTAACAATATCGTTTCCAGATTGGGCGGGGCTTTCCCTGACGCAAAGGAGCACGTGCTCGCCAAGTTAGAAGACGTTACCGAGTGCTTGGCAGCCCTGGAGCAGAGGGCAGCCCACAACGAGCAGCAATTGGAGCTCGCAGACCAGCTCCAAGCATACTTCGACACCTATCAAGAGTTAATGTGAGTTTATGTGACGAAAATGCCACATTGCTTTCCGATTAAATTTAGTGCGCGTGCCTCATATTTTCGACGCGTGGGCGCTTCTTTTATGTGTCAATGTATTTGACAATTCGTTTGTCAAATTCCTCTTACGATTCATCAGAACTTATTTTTAAAATATTTCATTCAACTTTCAATCGTCAAATTCAATTTATTATTTACATTTTTATCAAACTTTCGATTCCGGTCTGATGACAAAATGTATAGGCACCACGGGACGAAAGTAAGGCATTTCCGCCTGAAAGCACGCCGACAACAACCGAAACAACCCGAGTGCTTGTGACGTCACAATCTTAATTTCTGCCTAGATTAGTACATAGTATTTTACATTTTATTAATTCACTCTTTCTCTTGTTATCTCATATCATATTCGTTGTATATAGTTCTACATTGTGACGTCACAAACATGGCGACCAATCGCAGCGCGTTCATAGTCACACAATTAGTTTTTAATTCTATTAATTTTTAATGCTTTTTAGGTAATATACATACAGAGATTTTAGTAAATCAATGTCTGTATATAACAATTTTGTGACCAATCCGCAGGGCGTGGACCAACGAGACCCTGGCCAGAGTGACGGCACCAGACCTGAGCGCGGATGTCGCGGCAGCCGAGCGCCTGGTTGCCAGGCACCGCGATATAGCAGCGGAAATGGACGCCAAGGACGAAAGCTTCCAGACCTTCTACGCTGACGGTATGACCTTTATTTGACCCCTGTGTATTATATAGTGCTAACCTGCGCAACTTTCGCTGTTAAAAGAAAAAATTAATGTTTTTTTGTGGGTTCTTCAGGTGAGAAGCTGGTCCGCGAGGGTCACTTCATGTCCCAGGAGGTGGAGACCCGCATCTCCACTCTCAAATCTAGGAGGGGCACACTCGATAGCGTTTGGAAAGCCAGAGCTCGTATCTACGAACACCATCTGGATGCCTTGCTCTTCCTCAGAGATGCTGATGCCCTGGACCAATGGATAACCAGTCGGTGCGTGATCATATTTACATATGCAAAATAAACTACTTATAGTTTTTAACGTTTTACGTATGGATGTATGATGATGATGTAGGTATTTAATGGATTTTTTGGACTATATTTTTTGGATTTCATTCGATTTCTCCTTTGTCCCTAATCAGGGTTCCGCTGGTGCGCGATGGTAAATACGGTGAAAGCCTTGCTCAAACCGAGGAGCTGATCAACAGACACCGGGACCTCGAAGAAACCATAGATGCACAGAAGGACAAATTCCTAGCACTCAGAAGAATCACCTTGGTAAGGGTCATTTCACCACCTACTAATAAAGATGTGTTGGTAAATAATTAAAGGTCAATTAGCACGATACCTTCTTGGATTGTATCATCAAAATACTCTCAAGTGGCATTTAACATGTATTGTATCGTTTTCATTAGATCGAAAGGGCCTTTAAAGAACAGAGAAACGAAGAAGAAGCGGCTCGTAGAAGACACGCAGAGAGACAGGAAGTCGAACGCCTCCAGCAAGTGAAACGTCGAGAGATGGAGAGGATCACAGAAGAGAGAAGAAGAGAAACAGAGATGCAGGACCAACAGCAGATCCAGGTATATAACCAACATATTAAAAAGTCTTTTTGCCTTTGTCCCATCATGAAAACTACTTCAATTCCTCTGTAGAACTTTTCTTTGATTCTCTCTTTATAGAACTCTTATAATGTATAATATATCTTTCCCTATAACGAATAAATCTTGTTATATAGGATGTCTCTGTTTTATTACTTTCTCCATTGAACTTTCATCACTGTTCATCGAACCATTTTTTTATATAAATGTAACATAACTCATAGAACTTCTATATGCATCTCTATTCTTAGAACATCTATACAAATCTCTCCCTATAGAACCTTTATATGAATATTTCTCTATAGAAATTCTACATCAATTTCCGTTCTCTGTCTCTGTTCATAAGATTTCTATATAAAACTTTGTCTATAGAACCCTTATATGATATCTCTGATATTTCTCTACAGAACTTCTACACTCTTAAAAATATGTGGTCATAGAACTTTTATATAAATATATCTCTAAAGAATTTCTTACGTATATCTATGTTTATAAAAATTCTTTATATATCTCTCTCTATAGAACTTTGTCATAAATCTCTGTTCATAAAACAATATAAAATCTCTCTGCTTTATATCAATATCTCTATAAAACTTCTATATAAATATCTGCTTGTAGAGTTTCTACGTTTACCTCTGTTTATAAAACTATATAAATCTCTCTTTATAGAACTTCTATATAAAAATCTTTGTTCATAAAACTGTAAATCTCTTTTTATTGATTTTTTTATATAAATATCTGCTTATAGAATTTCGACGTGAACCTCTGTTCATAGAACTATATAAATCTCTCTCTACTGAACCTTTTCATCAATATCTCTTTATAGAACTTCTGTATAAGTATCTGCTTATAGAATTTCTACGTAAATCTCTGCTCATAGAATGAAAGTCTGTTTATAAAACTTATTTGTAAATCTCTGTTCATAAAACTTCTATATAAATTTATTTCTATAGGACCCGTAGAAGACCTCTATGGAGTCTCTTCATTCCATACAAAAAAATAACTTCATATAGACTTTATATAAATAATACCGAATGCTCGGACATGTTGGGGTTAAATCAGTAAACCATCAACCCAGGTGGAACGTCAGCTCAGCAACAGTGGCGTGGGAAGCATAGGCGGTGTCAGCAGCATCGGTGTGGTTGCTTCTTCAGAGGAAACGCTGAGTCCAGCACCTCAATTCGACCGCCTGCCGAAATCAGAACCTAACGTGAAACGAGCAGAAAGCATGAGCGTAAGTTAATATATGTAAAATACAAAGTTTTTTCAAACATCAGTCACTTATCACCAAACATCACTCACTTATCATTAAACGTCACTCATTTGTCATCAAACATCACTCACTCAACATTAAATATCACTCACTCATCATCAAACATCACTCAAATATCAACAAACATCACTCACTCATCCTCAAACATCACTCAGATATCATCAAACATCACTCACTCATCTTCAAACATCACTCACTCATCATCAAATATTAATCACATATCATCAAACATCAGTCATTAATCGTCACATATCATTCATGATCAAACGTCACCCACTCATCAAACATCAAGAGTTCAAAATCTGTGCACCCGATCGTCGTAGATGCTGACGGAGTGACGTGATGACGTGTTTTGATCGGTACCAGCTTGTTAACAATGTATCCATTATCCAGGTGGTGAAGACTCCTAAACGCACCCCATCGTTCACAACACGTCGTCGCACGCAGAGCTTCCGAAGACACAGACGACCTGACGACCTCCCACCAGTTGAGATTGAAGGTATCTACTCTTTTCTCTTCTGTCTTCTCTTTTATCAATTATAATTCTGTTTTTCAATTCTGATCTTATATATGTATAAACCTTTGCTCTTTTAACCACATCTCCTATTTAAGGTTGTCTGGAAGAAACTGCTAAAGACGGCCTTTTTACCTGCTTTTATGTATTTTTTAAGTACAGGAAAGTATAAATAAATTCTCAATTTCTCTTTCTCTCTCGCTCTCACTCTCCTTCCTTATATCTCGATATCAAATTGTCAATCTATATCAATAAAAAAAATTAAGTATATATTTTATACAACATGGCAAAAAAAACATTTTTAATATTCTTGTTTTTTAGTATGATTGTTCGGCTTAATCTCTAAAATCTCTTATTTTAGAAAACAAATTTGTATAACCCTCTTAACCAAAAAGTTGTATAACCCCTTTATTAACAGTTATATAAACCCCTTTTAGGGAGTTGTATAACCTCTTTAAAGTTATAATAACTCTTTTCTTAACAGTTGGATAACCCCTTTCTTAGCAGTTGTTTCTTTAGTCTGGATTGTTCTGCTTAATCTCTAAAATCTCTTTTATTTTAGAAAACACTCTTTTGTATAACCCTCTTGGTCTAAAAGTTGTATAACCCGTTTATTAACAATTATATAAACCCCTTTTAGGGAGTTGTATGACCTCTTAACAGTTGTATAACCCCTTTATTAACAGTTATATAAATCCCTTTTTAGGAGTTGTATGACCTCTTAACAGTTGTATAACCCCTTTATTAACAGTTATATACATCCCTTTTTATGAGTTGTATAACCTCTTAACAGTTTAATAACTCTTATCTTAACAGTGGCATAACCCCTATCTTAGCAGTTGTTTCTTTAGTCTGATTGTTCTACTTAATCTCTAAAATCTGATTTATTTTAGAAAACTTTTGGACTTATATTAATATTTATGTCACTCAAAACTAGTAAGTCTATTTTGATGAAGATTTTTTGTGGTCCCGATTGCAAGTCTCGTATCCTTCATTCCAGGATACCTGGAAAGGAAACAGGAAGCTGGATGCGGTGGTAAAAGGGCCACTGTTCGTTCCTGGCGCGCGTACTACTCGGTGCTGTGTGGTCAGTTACTATGCTTCTTCAGGGATGAGCACGACTTCGCCAGCTCCAAGGCCGCTGCTCCACCAGTTGCCATTCTCAATGTAAATATACGTAACATATTTCGCCATTACAACAAACTTCTTTCCATTGCATGGTGCTTTTACTTCCATATATCGCATGTCGCATTACAGCCGCCCGCGGACTGCGGAGGCAGTAAAAGTACTATCAATATAACCCCATTTTTAAGTTCTTTCTCAACACTTGCATAACCCTTTTCTTACCAGTTGTATAATCACATTATTAAAAGTTGTATAACCCCCTTTTTAACATTTGTATAACCCTTTTCTATAGAGTTGTATAACCCTCTTTCCTAAAAGTTGTATAACATCTTAACGGTTGTATACCCATTTCTTAACAGGTATATAACCCCTTTCTCAACACTTACATAACCCATTTCTTAACAGTTGTATAACTCCTTTATTAACAGTTATATAAATCCCTTTTTATGAGTTGTATGACCTTTCTCTTAACAGTTGTATAATCTCTTTCTTAGCAGTCGTATAACCCTTTATTAGGCCTATTTTTAACCCCTTTCCAGGCCCGCTGCGATCCCGCAGGGGACTACACCAAACGTGCCAACGTATTCCGTTTATCCTGCGCTGATGGGGCGGAGTATCTATTCGCATGCTCCAGCAGGGATCTGATGAAGGAGTGGGTGGCCAAGATAGCCTTCCACGCCCAGCTGCCCCCGCAGCTGCAGCTTACCCCCTACAACCCACCGCCACCGGGGGATTCCCCCACCGCTGATATAAGGAGAAGATTACAGTGAGCAAAAAAAGTTTGTTTTTTACCGGGAATTCCCCTTCGATTCATAAGCGAAAATAAGCTTTTAAATACGAGATTTTGTTTTAAATGAAGTCTGTCGGGTATTCCCCGCCGATTTGTATAAGACGTTATTAATCAAATTGAGATTGATAATAGGGGTTATTTTAATATTATCTTCCGGTACTTCCCCGAGAAGACTGGCTATTTTATATCCCTGTATATGTTGAAACGGGTGTACCTTTTATGATGAGACTTTGTTATATGTGACTGAATTATTTTCTACAATACTTCTTAAACGCGTATTAGTCATATAATCGCATATTTCATCACTAGAAACGCCTCATCATCTTCATCGGCGGCCTCGTCACCGGAACCCCAACGAAAAACAAGGACGCAAGCGGAAATACTCCAGGAGCACAGAAACAGTCAAAGGGCATCTGCAACTCCTGATAGAGGAAGCAGGTTATCCACCAGCTCTGAGAGGACTAGCCAATTGGGCTCATCACCGGAGAAAGGGCAGAGGGCCTCCGCAACACCAGAAAGAAATATTGGTGAGACTTACAATCCTAGACTTGACGTTGACTCCCTAGACTGTATTCTCACTTAATGATACAATCTAAGACTGTAGTCTTTGTTGGTAAGGTAGTAACTAGCCAGAGCCGAAGCCTCCTATCAATAAGTAAACAGTAGTGCTACTGAAAGTCATCTAAATGTGTTGTAATATCCGGCTCGAAGGACCATATTCTTTAGTGCCTCTATGTTTATGTAACAAACATTTATTTATTATTTGTACTAATAATATATATAATACTCATGGTGAAAGTCATTTAAATGTGTTGTAATATCTGGCTATAAGGACCATATTCCACAGAGTCTCTATGATTATGTAATAAATTATTTATGTATTATTTCTGCTGCTAAATTATAAATACTGTTACTGAAAGTAATCTAAAAAGTATTGCAATATCTGGCTCGAAGGATCATATTCTTTGGTGTCTCTGTGCAAACATTTTTTTATTATTTATGATTTCACATAAAAAATACTCCTACTATAATTCATCAAAGTTTTGTAATATCTGGCTCGAAGGACCACATTTCATAGTATGATTATATGACAAATTTTTTCCTTCTAGAATCTTCTGTATTACCATCTCTGCCGCCGAGACAACCTCAGCCGGTTATAGAAGATCCCTCGGAAGTTCTTCTTAGGTGAGTGTTCATAATTGTTACTGTCTCACTTCTGTTTACTAGCCTTCTTATTTATAGGAGAAAGGTTTTGGGGTTTAAACCCACCATGCTGCTCCATTGTTGGCAGGCTACGAATTCACCAGAATTTATTCAAGGATGTGCAGGTTACTTACCTACTTACTTAATCAAAGTGGGGGTGAATGGTGTTGGGCGATGCAGCCAAGGCCAATATAGCTGCGATCGTAGCTCGCATAGACTGTTGTCACGTGCACTGTGGTTTCATGAGCGCAAAATGTTTTTTATAATTTTTTTTAGTTTCAGTCCATCTATCGCATGTCTGGTTACCGCCGGCCGTTTTTTGTGTGCAAAGTTGTTTCACATGCGTTGTGTGTCCAGAAAACCACACAATGTTTTTTTTTCTGGTTATTTTGTTTNTGTTGGACGATGCAGCCAAGGCCAATATAGCTGCGATCGTAGCTCGCATAGACTTGTCCGTGCACTGTGGTTTCATGAGCGCAAAATGTTTTTTATATTTTTTTTTTTAGTTTCCGTCCATCTATCGCATGTCTGATTACCGCCGGCCGTTTTTTGTGAGCAAAGTTGTTTCACACGCGTTGTGTGTCCAGAAAACCACACAATGTTTTTTTTCTGGTTATTTTATTTATTGGAAAATGTATTTTTCCAGGAATTCTGATCAGTCGTCCCACACGTGGGGCCGCTCGCGGTTCTCCAACGGACGCGACATCAATATGGACTTCATTAGATCACAGCGAGAGGGTAAGTCCACAAAAACCGAGTACAGATTTGAATAACATCCATTATATGATTTATTTTCTTATAAATTCGTTGTTATCCTATTGGACTTTAGTTACCCCATAGAATCACACAGGATCTTGCGTTGTTACCCCAAAAAATCTGATCTACTCCATAGATTAGAAGCTTAGTTACCTCCTTAGATTCCTCATCAGCCATCCTACGCGGTTCTTAGACACCTCACGGGGTTCATAGTTATCTCACGGTGCTTAATGAACACCTTGAAAGTATTGTAACCCCAAAAAATCTGAGTTACTCCACAGGACTCTTAGTTATCTCACGAGAAGCTTAGTTACCCCGTAGAATTAATTAATTATCTCCCTCGGCTACTCCATAGGAACTTTAGCTATCTCAAGGAGTTTTCAGTTATCCCACGAGGTTCCTAGTCATTTCGAGGGGTTCTTGATTTTTTAATGGTCCTTAATGAATTCCCAGAAAGTGTTGTTACCCCAAAAAATCTGAGTGACTCCTCAGGACTCTTAGTTACCTCACGGGAAGCTTAGTTCCCCATAGACTCAATTAATTATTTCCTGGGCTACTCCATAGGAACTTTAGTTATCTCACGGAGTTCTCAGTTATCCCACGAGACACTTAGTCATCTCAAGGGTATCTTATGTGGAGTAACATAGATTTTTTGGGGAGTACCTCACGAGAAACTTACGTTACCCTATAGAATACTTAAGTACCTCCCTTAGCTACTCCATAGGAGCTTAAGTTATCACAAGACTCTTAGTTACACCATGAAAGGCTTAGTAACCCCACAGAATCTTAGGCACTACACAAGACTTAGATACCTCATATTAGGGCGGGATACCCCAGAATCTCGGCACTTCACAAGACTCTTAGTTACCCCATGAAAGGCTTAGTAACCCCACAGAATCTTAGGCACTATATAAGATTTATCTCGGTATTGACAAGGTATCTCGGCCTAATATCCTCATATTATACCACAGAATCTTGGCACTTCACAAGACTCTTTAGTTACCTCACGAGAGGCCTAGTTACCCCACAAAATCTTAAGAACTTCAAAACACTCTTACTTATGCCCTTCACAAGACTCTTATTTTCCTCATGAAAGGCTTAGTTACCCCACAGGGTCTTTAACTATCATTAAAAAAATTTCATCCCATCGCACAAGGTCTTATTCATCATATATCATCCTCATCAGAAAGATCCGTTACTGGGATTTATATGGAGTAAAAAGATAGGGTAAAAAGTCGGGGTAAATAGATTACAAAAATCATATACTTTAAGAACTAGGAAAAGTGCTTAATGTGACGTCAGATGGGTCTTATGTGGTGTCCACTTTTTCTTCTGCTTCATATTTATTGTACACGTCTTCTTTTTATGTCGTCAAAAAGATGTAATTTCTTTAACGGGTAAAGATGATAAAAATGAGGGTAGATTAAAATTTTAAATTCTTTACATGTTATATTTAATATATAGTGATTATATAATTAGATCCTTAATTAGCTAATAATTAAAAGCAGAAGACAACGGAGCCCCACCATTACCCGCAATGGAGCCACCAGAAAGACCCCCATCACTTCCAGAACGACCCCCTTTATTACCGGAAAGGGGTCCAAATATACCCGATAGAGGGTTGAATGTACCCGATAGAGGCCCAAATTTACCCGACAGAATGAGTTTACACGAAAGGGGTCCAAATATCTACGAAAGGGGTCCCAATATACAAGAAAGAATCGACAGAACAAACAACAACGACAGAAGCTCTTCAGAGAGATCTGTCAGCGAAAGGAGTCACGGTAATGATAGGGGGGAGAAATCGGTGACAGCTCTGGTGAATAGTTACCAACAGAGGATGTCGAAGAGTTACCATGAGAAGGTGGAACCGTCGCGGAACTCTGGAGCCTGGCAGAACTACGAGCGCCAGAACAACAACTGGCAAGGTGTGGAGACCACGTCCCACTTCTACTCGGCCAGTGAACTCGGTCAGTTTATAAAGTATTAGAAGTTTTGCTGGTGTTAAAATACTAGGGGTTTTTTGACTACTAAAGATTTTGGGGATTTTTGGGGATCTTGGGGATTTACTAGGGATTTTCAAGGATTGCTCATATATATTTTAGTTAGGATATTTGAGTTCGGCTACTTAAGGTTAGGGATACTACATTACTAGGGATTTTAGTGTACTGGGTTATTGGGGCTTATCGTGTATTAGTGAAGAAGACGTTTTAGTTTGGCTGTTAGACGTTTAGGTTTTGGGGACAGGATTACTAGGAATATTAGGGGTCTAATATAGTGGGGGTTTTAGGGAATAGAGTACTAAAGGTTTTAAGGGATTAAAGTATTAGATTTATTAGAAGATTAGGGTATTTCGGGGGGCTATAATACTAGATGTTTTGGGGACTGGGGTCTTACAGATTTTAGAGGACTGTATAAGAAGTTTAGAAAGGGGTTGGGATACCAATTCTTTTGGGGGACTGGGATACTGGGGCTTATCGTGATTTAGTGAAGATGTTTTAGTTTAGCTGTTAGACGTTTATGTTTTGGGGACAGGATTACTAGGAATATTAGGGGTCTAATATAGTGGGGGTTTTAGGGAATGGAGTAATAGAGGTTTTAACTGATTAAAGTTTATTAGATGATTTGTGTACTTCGGGGAGGTTTTAATACTAGAGATAGAGAATTTTTTGGATTGTATAAGAAGTTTAGGAAGGGGTAGGGATACTAATTATTTTAGGAGACTGAGAGCTAGTTTAGGTACTTAAAATACGAAAGGATTGGGTGTACCAAGGGTTTTTGGGATGGGGTAATAGATGAACAGAGAACTAGGGTACTCGGAGTTTCAGGTGCCTAAGTACTAAGGGGTTTAGTGGGTTATTTTGCAACAAATATTTTATAGAATTATGTCACAAAAACTAATATTTAGTAACCATTGAATACATAATGAAATTGGTTTTTTTTATATTTTTCACGCTGCAAAGGCAACAGCCACCTGCTTTACGTACTACATAAAGTACAATGTACGTTAAAAGATATATATATATATATATATATATATATATATATATATATATATATATTTGTAATTTATACGTATTTTTAATATAATCAAGCTTAATTTTACACAGACTATAGAAAGAAATAGACAGTAGCACACCTTTATTAGCAACGCCCCTGTCTATTACTTTTCAATAACTATAGTATTGTATGTGAAAATTGTCTATGCTTAATTTATTTCATCATCATTGAAGGCCCCATAAATTTGGCAAGATCACATACTTTACTCCCTCGCTCTCTAGCGTTACCTTCAATTATACCCTCTTCTAAAACTCCCCATTCGAAAAATAATAACTCCGCCAATCACGGTCGTTAAAACAATGACTACAAACGGATTTTGTATGTATATCTTTATTTTTATGAATTTATTTAAATATATTTTAAGCACAGACATTTTTAACACTTTACTATGATATTTAATAAGTAGAGCTTATTATATTTTTTTATTAATTTAGTGTTTATTACTTTTGTATTTATTACCTTCATAGTTCTAAATGTTTAGCTTGTATAATTTGCAAATTTACGGCACGAGTTCTAAACGTTGACCTTGAAAATCCAGTATGACCTTGAAAATTAGTTTGACTTTAAAAGTCAAATTCTGTCGTTTCGAATCACAAAATTTTTGGTGTAGTAGAGCGTTTTGACCTTGAAGTACAACATTTGACCTTTTTCTTTTATTGAAAAGAGCTCGGCGAAGGAAAAGACCTCGCAATTCCTACTAAAACCCAGCGGAACCCTCTTAATCCACGGATGAGGCATTAGGGGTTCAATTTTGCATTCATCCCTGGTGTAGCAGATGAGTCCGACTGAGGATTCACGGAGGCAAAGTGGCGTTGCCGTGTACCCTGCTTCCTCCGACGGTACAACATGTTTGACTTGTGATACCACGTTTGACCTTGTGGTACAATATTTGACATTGTAGTATAAAGTCTGACCTTGTGATGCAACGTTTGGCCTTGTGGTACAATGTTTGACCCTCAAGTACAACGTTTGACCTTGAAATTTACTTAATAATCACTTGCGTTCAAATGCTGTTTTTCTTTTTTCCTTAATACTTTTAATTAAATAATTATAACAGAATATTAAAATTCGACTCCATTGATTCGTTTTCTTTTTTATTTCATGCAATTTTCTTATATAAGGACATTTTGGTCAGCGTTTAAGACTTGTGTCATGTCGCCTTCTTTTTAGATATAATATATTATATCTTTCTATTATACAAGTTTGTGTTGTGATTATAATCCTAAGTATCTTTAATAGTAGATTAGTTTTGACTGGTCATCATATTTTTTTAAAGCTAATAGCAAAAAAGGTAAAAAATATAGGTTTTCCTAGACATTCACGATACATTTTGGATATTAAAAAAATGCATATTGATATATCGCCTTTTTTACTTCAATAACGTCATAAGTCTGAAAAAATATCATTCTTTTATATTTGTAAATAAAATTGCGATAATTAAGTGTTAAAGGTGTTTCCTTTTATGCTTTTAATAACGAATAAATTAATAAAGTTATTTCTATTCATTTGGGACTATTTGGAATTTTAGATTTATTGAAGAGTTGTATTTCAATATTATTTCATTAATTTAAAAAAATATGATCACTTGTCTATACCATTTTGTATGTAGTTACAGTATTTCAGGTGTGGGTTTCAGAGTGTATGTGTTTATTGCCTTTTTATATGTTATATTTTGTTTTATATTTCTTATGCTCAAATATAAAATATTCTGTCGTACATTATTTTAGGAAAACTTTTTAAAATGCATGACAGATTATATTTATTTTATTAATTCTATACGTTATGGCGCTATATTTGATATGACCTTCATTTGTCCTTGAAACAATACAACACTTATGTGCCCTTTAGCATTTGATAAGGTCTATCAATAACTTACCACAGGCTATTTATATAACGTCTTGACTATATTATTTGAGTCTATGAGAGCAAGAACGGCACATGTGCAAAATTATTGGGAAAGATTTAGAAGAACCGTGACACATTTCAAAGCTTACTTAAGTGACAGCCTTTTAGAAAAATCAATCAATGAAATAATGGCATATGTTGCTGCAATGTCGTTTTTGATACAAAATAAATGAAAAGTGACTGCCTTATTGGTCTAGTGGTTAGCATGTTCGACTATAGACATCACAGGTCCTGGGTTCGAGTCCCGGGTCGGGCCAATTCGAATTCGATTTTGAGTTTTCTATTAAGATTACCTCAATATTTGCCCGAAGTGCCTCGGCAAGCATTTTAAGCCGTCGGTCCTGCGCCTGATCTTTCTCCGGTCGTGTCGGAATGCCGACACGTCGGACTATGAGAGTGAACAAATAGAGAGTACACTTGTGTACTATGCCTGCCAACCCCGCAGTGGATCAACGTGGTAAAAACCTTCTCTCATGCGAGGCCTGTGCCCAGCAGTGGGACGTTAATGAGCTGCTATTTACTTACTAAATGAAAAGTGCGTGCGTACGAAAACTTCTTTGGCATTAAATGAATTGAATTGTCATTGAAATATTAAAAGTGTCGAAAATTAACACAAATAATTTATTGAAATCTCAAATGACGAATTTGAAATAAAAATGTCACGTGCTATTTGTAAATATTAAAACTAAACCTAATCTTCAAACTAATTCGCATAAAAACGCTTCTTCGTGACGCGTTTCATCGCTTCATAGATATAGAGAGCTGTCGATTCTGTAAAAATAATAAGAGACAATTGTAGATTTTGTTTTGTAACTAAAATTTTGTATTGTGTCACTCTTCTTCCAAAGTTAATACATGTCTAAAATTGCAAAATATTTGTTACCGTCTCGTTATAGATTGATTAATACTTGATTAAGGACAATTTTTCTCCCACAAAATTTTAGTTATGCCGTTCTTGCTTTCGCAGCAATATTGTAGTTGTATCTATGACTTTGTATATTTAATTTCTTTATTTTATGTACGTAGTTTTGGCTTTGTTTTGTGCGTTTGGTTGGGTTGTTTTTCTTAGCTTGTGTGTTGTTTGTATGTGAAATTAAGGTGAACAATGTTCCGATTGTTGTAGTTTAATACGTTTAAAAAGAATGAGTCTATAATGAATAATTAATTCACCTTGATTTGACATTCCCATAGCTGTAGTTTTGGTAATTTCTTTGCTTTTCATGTTGGCTGTAGGTAGTTGTGAAAATGCTATTCATTGATATTTGTGTTTTGGCAGTAAGTGCATATTTAGTCTTTAAAGTGTAACTTTTTCAATTGCCTGTTTTGAAGCGACTTGGTGTAAAAGTAAAGGGAACTCGACATATCAGCCAAGGTCAATATTCTTGGAGGTAATGGCTCGCATCAGCTAACCGTGTAGCGTTTATTATATATCCTCGCTCATTCGTGTAAATTTAAAAAAGTTTCACTTGCATATAACTAAGCGATTGTTTTTTTGTCTCGAGACTTCACGGCTGTTAAACATTACTATTGATTTCAATAGTGACACATCTCCAATTACTTTGAAGGAGAAGTTTCATTTAAAACTAATTTCAACATTTCGATGTAGTGTCACTGTTGAAATAAAAGTATAAATGTAAATGATACCATTGACAATCTTAAGATAAATTTGGTGTTTAATAGCATATGGAGGTAGCAGTGGCGGCAGTACCCGCCCAGCTTCAGTAGCTGGTAGTGGTGGATCACCAGCTCTCGATCAGCGTCCCGCGTCTAGGTAAGATATATATTTTTTATAATATTATGTACTGATAAAAAAATATTGAATTATTCTAATTATCGAATCTCGGGTCAGGAAAAAGATTTGTTTCTTTCGTTATCGAGTCTCGGGTCAGGCAAAGGATTTGTGTTTCTTTCGCTACTGAGTCTCGGGTCAGGCAAAATATTTGTGTTTCTTTCGTTATCGAAACTCGGGTCAGGCCAAAAAATTGTATGTCTTTCGTCATCGAGTCTCTGGTCATGCTAAAGATTTGTACTTCTCTCGCAATCAAATCTCGAGTCAGGCCAAAGATTTGTATTTCTCCCGTTATCTAGTCTCGGGTCAGGCAAAAGATTTGTGTTCCTTTCGTTATCAAAACTCGGATCAGGTCAAAAGTTTGTATTTCTCTCGCTTATGAATTTTGGATATGCCAAAAAATTGTATGTCTTTCGTCATCGAGTCTCGGGTCATGCTAAAGATTTGTACTTCTCTCGTCACTGAATCTCTGGTCTGACCAAAGATTTGTATTTTTCTCACTATCGAATCTCGGGTCACTACTAGAAAAGTCTTGAGCAGATATTAAATATATAAAAACCAGGAATATCACAGGAATAATTCTGGACCATGTGATCACCACCAAGTGAAATAAACTAGTGTAGTGGGTCTAAACTCTAAATCTCTTCCACCAATCAAAAGGCAGTGGGACTTATTAATAGGCTGTTAATTCTTTTATAGATCATCAGGCGAGTCAGAACTATCTGTTGGTGGAAATACGAAAGAGAAGAAAGACAAAAAGGGAGTCTTCGGAGGTCTCTTCAGCAGGAAAAAGAGACCGCAAAGTCACATGTAACATAACATAAGAGTAACACATAAATTATATGAGATTGTTAATGGGAATCATATCAGTTTTTATCATTTTAAATGGCAACACTCATTACGACATACCGCTTCTTTATTAGAACAGTGGCACATTTGTAGATGTGACATTTTCGCAATATTACCATTAAAATATTTTAAGTTTGACTTTCAAAATGAGAAAATAATAAGTTTTTATTAGTTTACGTAATTACTTTACAATTTATGATTAAAATTTTGCAATGTCTCTTTATGTGTTGTGACTTTTTATCTTTATCAATAAAACTGTTAAAATCATGTAGAAAGTATTTTTTTTTAATATATTAGTATTTAGTTTTTATAAGCTCTTCAGAGCCTTGGGCAGTTGTGTCTTTGTAGTATTAAACTTGTATCAAATGCTATTATTGCCCCATTCTTCTTGTATTTATTTTGTAGAAAATATCAAGTTATTATACATTTTTTGGTTATATGATGTACACACGGTATTTTGAAGAAGTGTCAATATTGAATTAAACGAAGTTTTTTTTACTAACATTGTTTCAAGGCTGTAAAATAATTTTTTGGCTCTTTTGTAATGTAAAAATGTCTCGTTATTTCCTTCGTATATCAATGACGTTCTGTATTCTTAAGATGTGTCACTGTTGAATTAAACTGTGAATTTTTACGAACTTTTAAAAAATATATTTGGACGCATTTTTTCCTACAATCGGGTTTAAATATTTCGTTACAATGTCGATGACATCCGATGTTTTAATATGTGTCATTATTGAATTAAACGATGGGTTTTTTCTATTATTATTTTGTTCAAAAGGATTTAAATGAAATTGATTATTTAGAACTTTCTTATTAAAAGTAAAACCATAGTATTTTTTATTTCAACACTGACATGAAATGTATATAAACGACATTATATCTCCGTTATTTTCAAAATGTGACACTGTTGTATTAAACAATCCCTTTAGTGACATTAACATTTTTGGCTCATTTTATTTTCACAAAATTATCAGGTTTAAGTATTTCATTAGTATATTAGTGACATACGGTGTTTTGAAGATGTGTCACTGTTGAAGTAAACGATGGGTTTTACTGGTTTTTTTTTGTTCAATGGTTTTCAATAAAATTATTTTTATTGCCGAAATATATAATATGTTCGTTATTTTGAAAATGTGTCACTGTTGTAATAAACTAAACATTTTTTAAGGCCATGGGTTCTAGCCTATTAATCGAAGCGGTATGCCAATGTTGCCAGATGTAGGAATAGGCGATGTTGTTTTTTCTTTTTTTTTATAATCAAATTCTTGTCCACTCGTGCCTTTTTAAATGTATAGATGGTTTTGTGACCTTCTTGAATTAAAATGAGGTCTTTTTATAGTCGTTTAAGTGGAAGCATTGAATCGTGTATTGTTTATGGAGACGTTGATTTGTCTTTTGCTTTGATGTAAAGAAAATGGCGTTAAATATGTTTCAATTGAATTTATTGCTTTTTTTTTTAATTACATATTATTGGCTTTGTATTTTTCGTTTTTTTTTTGCATTATTTTATATATTTATTATGATTTTGGTACGAATTTGTTGTCTTTTGCCAATAAAGGTTACTTTAAATCTAACTTTACTATAAAAAAAACAAAAAAATCTTGATTAGAATTTTTTTCTTATTAATATAACTGTTAATAAGGAATTTTTAATGGATCTCGTTTTTTGCCAGCAAAAAAAAAAACTTTTCCGAAGTTTTATTTTTAAACATTTTTTGCTGAATAATAACATTTTAGGCGATAATTTTAATATAATTATAATTTTATTGCTCTATTAAATGTTAAAATGATGCAAAAAATTATATAAATTACATTTCACCCAAAAAAAAAACCCATTAGTTCTTGCTGATTTATGACATTTAAAGAGGGATTTTTTTTATAAAATTCTATTGTATTGCCCATTTAAATGTCTAATTTAAAAAAAAATGTTAAAAATATTGAAAAAACAATTTGTTTTTTTATGTTACATTATTAAACTTACTTAATTTCACATTGATAGGCTATATTTAACTAATCTTTCTCAAACTTTACTTATCCAAGGACATTTAGAGGTCATTTAAAAAGATTGGGTTATTAGTCCATTTAAGAGGCACTTAAGACCTCTTCTAGAGCTCTAGGGGTCTTCTAGAGTTCTAGCGTCTTCTAGAGTTGCTTAAATCTGTTATTAGTAATTTTATTTATATCAAAGCAAAGGAATCGCGTCGTGAATTAGTATTTTAAGGAGTTATTTAAAAATGTGTCGTTTTATTTATAAGTTTGAATAATAAATCATTCGATCAGTCACAAAATATTGGCATAATATTTTATTGCAAAGAATAAAAGACAGGTTTCTAATACATAGGCTCTTTGCTTCAACAACGTTATATCTCTAAACTTCACTTTCTAGACATAAAAAATAATTGTGTATTGCTATTGAAAATCAAAAGGCGATTTTCTTCAACATGTGACGTTGTTGAAGTAAAGAGACCGATATATAGAAACTGCCACACGTTTTTTTTTTATATTATTATTATACCATCACGTATCATGAAGTGTGACTATAATCTAACAATTCAGCATTCTCACTCACATTCCGCGAACGTTTACATTCCGTTTTGCATTTATTTTACAATGATATTAAAGAAAACTAATTTTTTCTCCTTATTTTGATAATGGTCCATTATTTACAAAAGATCCTAAAAGAATATATTCTTCCCTGTATTTTATATTGTTATATTGATAATCACTTTAAAAAAATTTCTACTATTTTTTCTCTCGACTCTTTTTTTCTATGATTATAGAAAAAACATCATACAATAATGTAAAAAAATCCCCTTTTTCTCCATATTTCAAAGGTTAGATGCCATTGACAGTTATAATTTTTAAAAAAACCCTAATTTTTGTAGTGCTTTAAAATGGGTCACTGACAATAGTATTTATAAAAAAGGACATTTTTTTCTGCATTTAAAGAAATGGTTTGTCAATGTCAGTAATATTTATATTAAACTCCCTATTTTTCTTTGTATTTAAAGAGAGGTCCGTCGTTGACAATAAGATTAATATAAATAACTCTATTTTCCCACGTATTTAAAGAATTGGTCACTGACAATATTTATTTTAAAAAAAAAGGTTATTTTTTTCAGTATTTTAGAAATGGGTCGTTATTGACAGTGATATTTATATAGCGAACCCTATTTTCTCCGTTTGATAAGAATTGGTCATTATTGACAATAAAATTTATATAAAGAACTCTATTTTTCCACGTATTTAAAGAATTGGTCACTGGCTATATTTATTAAAAAAAACCATTTTTTTAAATATTTTAGAAATGGGTCGTCATTGACAGTGATGTTTATAAAGCGAACCCTTTTTTCTCCGTTTGTAAAGAATTGGTCACTGACTATATTTATTTAAAAAAAAAAACATTTTTTTTCAGTATTTTAGAAATGGGTCGTCGTTAATAGTGATATTTATAAAAAGAACCCTATTATAAAAGTGGGTTGTCATTAGCAATAATTTTATTTTATTTTTTTTTTAATCAAAAACGGGCCATCTTTAAGAAATATAAAAAAATACTCGGCAATTTGTTCTGAAATATAAATCACATTGATAATGGACTATTAACGAAAATGTTTTAAAAATTCCAATGTTTTCCTTCGTATTCTTGTTTAAAATTACAATAATAATTTTAAAAAATCATTTTTCTCATCCATCCATCCGATTTTCGACACCCGCTTGACAAAGTACAATCAAGCCATCCATTTTAATATATGATCGTTGATTTTTCCCCGAGTTTATTGAAGTTATTTATTTGTGTCGAAATTGGATGGTTTATAAAAAAAAAACTAACAAAGATCGTAATGAATGTGGATATAATAATTTTAAGTTATTCAAAAATGTGTCGTTTATAAATTTAATTAAAAAAAAAAAGCATAATAATTATGTTTTAAAGGGAATTTATAAAGAAATCTGATCTTTTTAAAGTTGAAAGGTTTCCAAATGATCTTTACTTCGATAAGGTGTTATCTTGAAATGTGACCTTATAGTAACTTAAAAAAACAATTTTTTTTTGAAAATCAATTACCTTTTTGTTGTAAATTTAAACAGTAATGAGTTTCAATTATAATATAGATAACTGTTTCAATAAATATCACGTTCATTACTATCTTTGTCATAAATGGTTACAATAAACGCGCCTTTAATCAAAATGTATCCAATAAACGCGTTTTCAAAAGTTTTTAATAAAAGCGCGTTTAAAAAATATCATTGATCGCGCCTTTAATTATTCAATAATGGCGCTTTCAAATGTTTTCAATAAACGCACGTTTAAGAATATATATTCAATAAAAGCGCGTTTAAAAAAAAATTCAATGGACGCGCCTTTTATTATCCAATAATGGCGCATTCAAATGTTTTCAATAAACGCGCCTTTAATAAAAATGTCTTCAATAAACGCTCATTTTAGAAAATGTATTCAATACTTGCGCGTTTTTAATAAAAGCGCGTTTAAAACAAAATCAATGAACGCGCCTTTTATTATTCAATAATGGCGCTTTTAATAATAATGTTTTCAATAAACGCGTGTTTTATTAGGTATTCAATAAAAGCGGGTTTTTAAGGAAAATTGACGCGCTATCTTAAAAACAATTTCAACAAACGGACGTTTGGTAAAAAAATGTTTTAGATAAACGTTCCTTTAATAAAGTTTTCAATAAACGCACGTTTTAGAAAATACATTCAATAATCGCGCGTTTTTATAAGGTTACAATAAAGGCGCATTTTAAAAAAAGGCGCTTTTTATTAAGATTTTCAATAATGCCACCTATTAAAAATGTTTTCAATAATCGCAGGTTTTTAAAAGTTTTTAATAAAAGCGCGTTTAAAAAATACAATGATCGCGCCTTTTATTATTCAATAATGGCGCTTTAAAGTGTTTTCAAGAAGCGCACGTTTTAGAAAATGTATCCAATAATCGCGCGTTTTTGATAAAAGCGCGTTTAAAAAAAAATTCAATGATTTTGCCTTTTATTATTCAATAATAGCGCTTTCAAATGTATTCAATAAACGCGCGCTTTTATTAAAATATTTCAATATAAGTACATTTATAAAGAAAGGTTTTCAATTAATGTGCATTTAATTTTTTGTCACTTTTAAAAACGCGCGTTTAAAAAAAATTCCAACCCAATTTTCCATTATAAAATGGGTCAGTTGTTATAAATAGGCAAATCATTCATCATTGTATACTCTATGTTAAGTTTAACGTAATTAATTGTATCAAATATATATTTTGCATAATATTTTTTTTTATTTTTTTTATTAATATAAGACAAAAATAAAACAAAATCAATTTCTCTATAACTTTATTAAACAATATAAAAAATATCAAAGTCAATCCGCAATTATTCCAAAAATAAAATGATTTAATATATTTCATTTAAAAAAAAAAAGTATAAAAATATAATATTAAATGCAATGCCTCTTTTTTGATATTTTTTAACATTTTCAATAGAAATATATTCATAAATCACAATTTTTTGACTTAAACAAAATATAATCTACTCTGTGTCGCACATTGCTTCACTACTCTATAAAATCTGGCAAATACAAAATGTTTCTATCTATTCTGTATTGCATATTTATTGTTCCATATACTCTGTATTGGCCAGTAATTATTAACAATGTATTATCTGTGATATTTTATTACTCTATGATTGAAATTTTTCTTCTTTTAAAATTAAAATATTTAGTCTAGAAGTTTAAAATTGCACATTGTTTATTACTCTGTGAAATTTCTATTTATTTCAAATTATATTATTTCTATCTACTCTGTATTGAACAAATTGTCTGTAATTACTCTGTATTGGTGCACATTTTTTTTGTTTATCTATGAAATTAAAAATATTTATGGATTAAAAAGCACTGACATAATGTGGCAAAGAGATAGGTAAATTTTATTAAGACAATTCTACAAAGAAGGAAAGTTTCAAAGACACAATGTGCAAAGAGGAGAGTAAATTTAATTGACTCAATATGCAAAGGGAAAGGAAAATTTCATTGACACAATGTGCAAAGAGGAGAGTAAATTTAATTGACTCAATATGCAAAGTGGAAGGAAAATTTCATTGACACAATGTGCAAAGGGGAGAGTAAATTTCATTGACACAATATCTTAAGAGAATGGTAAATTTCATTGACACACTGTGCAAAGAAGACGGTAAATTTAATTAACACAATATGCAAAGAGTATGGTGAATATAATTGACACAATGTGCAAAAGGGAGAGTAAATTTCATTGACACAATATGCAAATAAGACGGTATTTTTAATTGACACAATATGCAAAGAGGAGAGTCAATTTAATTGACTCAATATGCAAAATGCTGTTTTCAAGTAGATTAATATGTTTTCACTGATTTAATGTAGAAAACTTCGGACACTTTGTACACTTTTCATTATTTTCAAGTCCATTAACGTGTGTTTATTGATTTAAAGAAGAAAACTTGTACACTTTTCACTGTTTTCATGACATTTAATGTGTGTTATAAAGCTTTCTCTGTCTTTACTCTCATATAGGCAATAATTACACGCATATCTCTCGCCGCCGTGCACTTTCATGTGTTTATTGAGATTGCATTGTCTCGTACACTTGTATTTACACAGATTGCATGAGAATTTCTTCTCACCCGTATGAGTTCTTATGTGCCTCACCAATTGGCTTGTACGTGTGCACTTATAATCGCATATTTTACACTGGAAGGGTTTCTCACCCGTGTGTATACGAGTGTGAGTGATCATTGAGTAAGAAGTCTTACTTCTATAGTCACAGTATTCGCATGCATAAGGTCTTTCACCCGTATGCACCCGCATGTGACTCTTCAAAGCGTACTTATTCGAGGTTCTGTGTTTACAAAGGTTGCATGAGTATTGTTTTTCCCCAGTATGCGTTGTTATATGCTTCTTTAAACTAGTTTTCTGTGTGAATTTGCGATCACACAAATTACATGAGAAGGGTTTCTCGCCAGTGTGTGTTCTTATGTGCTTTATTAAGTGTGAACTTTGTTTGAATGTAGACGGGCAAAAGGAGCAGGAGAACGGTTTTTCACCCGTGTGTTTTCTGTTGTGTAACAATAAAGCACTTTTTACACTTGATTTAAAGTCACATATGTTGCAAGTGAACTGTTTTTTTGATTCTTTGATAGATTTTTTTGTCTTTGCATCATTTTTATTGTTTTTAAACTGTAAAGTGTGGTTCACTTTATACACTCCTTTGTTTAGTTGCACACCATTCTTTCTTGGTGTTTTTTCTTTTATCTCCCAAGATTGTTTCCCTGATTTCAATGTGTTTGTTGCTTTTACAGCCACTTCATTATCTGGTAATGATTTTGCTACCCTTTTTACCAATCGCAAAGGTGGAACTGAAATTTATACATAAATGGTTCTTAATTTATAAAATCTTTGAGAAAATAAATATATTTCAATATTTAATAACAGTTTAATTCCTGTTTTCGAGTCAAATTCAATAAAAGGTATTATTTTGACAATAGAAACTCCGTTTAACAACTTTAGAAAGTGCTAAGACAATTATTGTTAAATAGACTAATTCGTTACAATGAGGTTTTGTTATAAGATTATTTTGGACTACAGTTAGTTCATTCAACATGTCTAATCCTGTCGAAAATTGCGGAATTAAATACATACATACATACATAGCATCACGCCTCATTCCCATAGGGGTAGGCAGAGACAACATCCTTCCACTTGCCACGATCCTTGCATATCTCCTTCGCTTCTTTCAATCTCATTAAATCTTTCATACAAGTTCGTCGGTTTAGAGTACTCTTGACCTGGCCGTTATTTAAAATGTCCTGGATTTGGTCCAGGAACGTTCGCCTTGGTCTTCCCCTTCCAACTTTCGCATTCACTCTTGACTCATAAATCCTTTTTGTCAGTCTCCTTTCATTCATTCTCTCTACATGCCCAAACCATCTAAGCATACCTTTCTCAATTTTAGTCACTACGTCTTCTTTTATACCACAACGTTCTCTTATCACACTATTTCTCACTCTGTCACTCAGTTTTAATCCACTCATGCTTCTCAACGCTCTCATCTCTACCGCATTTATTTTACTTTTGTGATTCTTCTGCCATACCCAACTTTCACTACCATACATAAGTGTTGGCACCAACACTCCAGCATGCACTGCCAGTCTAGCCCTTTGAGACACCATCTGGCTATTCATAAAAGCATGCAGAGCACCATTTACCATATTCCCTGCATTCACTCTCCTTTCGATATCACTTTCACATGTTCCATCTTTTGTAAATTTAGATCCCAAGTATACAAATTCTTTCACCTCTTCCACTTGTTCCCCATCTATCAAAATATTGCCATTCATCATAGATTCATCTCGTTCAAAAAGCATAACTTTCGTTTTGTTTACATTCACTTTCATTCCTTTCCCTTTCAAAGCTTCATTCATAATATTTAGCATCTCCTGAAGCTCGTTAGCGGATGACGCAAGTATTACTTGATCATCAGCGTAGAGTAAACATTTGATGAGTAAGTCATTCATTCTTAACCCATTAAATTTTAAATGATAAATTTAAATGATAGATTATATAAATAATTCGATTAATAGAAGCCAAAAAAAGTCTGGAATGATTTAGAATTTCGTTATAAAGATAGTCAGTACTTGTAACGTATATAGCTTTTATGAACGGTCCTAGGTGATTTTTAAAAATTCGTTATATTAATTAATATTTGTGTGCTGAATCTGTGTTTAAATCCATGTTTGTGTGCTCTATCAAGTTTGTATGATGAATCCGTGTTTGTGTGTTAAATTCTTGTTTGTGTGCCCTATCAATGTTGTGTGTTGAATCCATGTTTGTGTGTTAAATCGGTGTTTGTTTGTTTTATCTATATTTGAGTGTTATTTCCATGTTTGGGTGTTCTATCAATGTTGTGTGTTGAATCTATGTTTGAGTGTTAAATCCAAGTTGGTGTGTTCAATGTTGTGTGTTGAATCCATTTGTGTGTGTGTTAAATCAGTGTGACTTTATTGAATACATGTTTGTGTGTTAAATCCGTGTTTGTGTGTTGAATCTATGTTTGAGTGTTAAATCAAAGTTGGTGTGTTCTATCAATGTTGTGTGATGATCCAAGTGTGTGTGTGTGTGTGCGCGTGTGTGGAATCTATGTTTGAGTGTTAAATCAAAGTTGGTGTGTTCTATAAATGTTGTGTGATGATCCAAGTGTGTGTGTGTGTGTGTGTGTTAAATCTGTGTTTGTTTGTTGAATCTATGTATGAGTGTTAATTCCATGTTTGAGCGTTCTATCAATGTTGTGTGTTGAATACATGTGTGTGTGTTAAATCAGTGTTTGTGTTGAATACATGTCTGTGTGCTAAATCCGTCTTTGTTTGTTGAATATATCTTTAAGTGTTAAATCCATGTTTGAATCAATGTTTGTGTGTTGAATCCGTGTTAATTTGTCCAAACTATGTTTGTGTGTTGTGAAGTCTGATTAGATGAGAATGATGACAATAAATAAATATAGAAATCTCACCGAACCTTTTAGTGAATCTCCGTCACTCTCGTCGTCCTTTAATTCCTTTGAATACACTTTATTTTGTTTTTCTTCCTCAAAATGTGTTATTTCCTTCAACACGCCTTCGTTGCCATCATCTAGAACCTTCTTTTCTAATATAAGTGTACTATCTGATGAATAACCATCATTTAATCCACCATAATCTATATCATCATCAAAAACTAACTTTTCAGAAATATTTCTAGTTACATTTCTCGATTTCTTGTTTTCATTTGAAGTTTCAACATTATCGAAAACATCAAAGTCTTCAATATCGTCTTCGAATTTGATTTTATTTTTGAATACCGATGATTTAATAACATCATCATTATCGTCAACGTTTTCCAATTTAATTTTATCATTAACAGTGTTTAGTCGATCAATATTGTCATTGTCATCGTTATTTTCATTTGAATTTGGTTTTTTCAATCTAATTTCATCATTATCGTCATCTTCATTGAGACTATTATTTATAAGATCGTCATTATTTTGAAGTTCTAATTTAGCGTTAAAAAATGCAGATACAATATTATCACAATTATTTGATGGGATTTCATCCATTTGAATATCATTTCCGATTATAATATCATCTTCTACTTCTTTCTTAACTTCGATACTATCATATTTATCATTTAAAACTTGTTTTCCTTGAGAATTATCAAAAATATCCAAATCAAAGTGATCAAATTTTAGATTATTCTTCACAATATTAGATTTTAAATGGTTACTTTCACGATCTATTGACTTTATATGTTTTAAAGTTACCTAGAAAATAATAAGTATAGTAAATACTTTGCTGTGTCTGAATCTGATATTATTTATATACTTTAAATTACTCCTACACATAAACAATGACATAATTCTGCTGAGAACATTAGAGAAAATCATAAAGGAGGGAAAAATTGATGGCGCTCGTCAGGGCAGCCAAGGCTAATATGCCTGTGCTCATGGTTATCATCAGCTGTTTCATTTGTGACACAAACATACATACATCACAGCAAGCCATAGAGTCGAGGTAAAGTGTAAGACACTCGGCAGGGCAGCCAAGGCCAATATGCCAGCGCCCATGACTCGCATCGGCTAATTCGCTTGCATCATTACAGCTGGTCGGAAGGGGGTAAATGAGAAGATGCTTGGAAGGGCAGCCAAGGCCAATTATACCAGCGCCCATGGCTAGCATCAGCTGTTACATTTGCATCATTACATCCAGCCGTAGTGTCGGGTTTAAATGTAAGACGCTCGGCAGGACAGCCAAGGCCAATATGTTTGCGCCCATGGTTCGCATCGGTTATTTCACTTGCATTATTACAGCTGGTCGTGAGGGGGGTAAATTATAAGATACTCGGCTAAGCAGCCTAGGCCAACGTGCCAGCGCCTATGGCTCGCATCAGTTATTTCACTTGCATCATTACAGCTGGTCGTGGAGGGGGATACGGTGAAAGTGGCTTGCCCGTGAAGCCAAGGCCGATATACCCGCGCTTATAGCTCGCATCAGTTGTTTCACTTGAATCATTACAACCTCGGAATGAAGGTAAAGTGGAAGACGCTCGGCAGTGCAGCCAAGGTTAACATGGCGACGCCCATGACTATTATGAGCTGTTGCATTTGCATCATTACAGCCAGCCATAGAGTCGGGGTAAAGTGGAAGGCCCTCGACTAAGAATCCAAAGCTAATATGCCAGCGTTCATGCCTCGCATCAGCTGTTTCACTCGCATCGTGGGCTCATAGAATCACATATTATTATTAAGACGAAACAACTGTCCAAAACTATTTATAACATGATGTTAAATACATCTAGTTACCTCTTTATGTTTTTTATTCAATTCCTCCATCAATGAATGAGACTTCAAACTCCTTTCCTTAAATCGTTTAAAATTCATCAATCTCTGAGTGCATTCGACACAAATCTTACCGAGATATGATTTGAGCTGAAAAATGAGGGTATACAAGGATATATTGCAACACATGAAGTTTATTAACTTGGGCACTGGTGTGGTGACGTTGGTGGCACTGGAGAGGAAGGCAGAGTAGAGGAAAGAGGAGGAGAAAATAAGAGGAATGTATATGATTAAAATATGGCTTACATGTTAACTCTAAAATGGCTACATTATTGTCATACTGAGAAAATGAAAAGTTCATTTAAATTATTTTACACATCTGTATGTATGAGTGACATTCTGTGATTGATCTGAATTAAAAAAAAAAGTACTGTGCAAATGCAACCTTTGCTTAAATTCATTACAATGCAATAAAAAACTATTAAATTCAGTGTTGTGTAAATGAAAAGCTTATTTACATTCAATAATGAGCAAATGAAAAGTTTATTTGAATTCAGTGCTGTGCAAATGAAAAATTTATTCAAATTTAGTACCATGATTAAAAAATGTATATAAATTTAGCACTGTGCAAATGAAAAGCTTATATAATTTAATGCTGCGCAAATGAAACATTTGTTTAAATTCATTACTATGCAAAAGAAAACTATTAAATTCAGTGCTGTGCAAATGAAAAGTTTATTTAAATTCAATACTGCGCAAATGAAAAGTTAATTTAAATTCAGTGCTGTGCAAATGAAAAGTTTATTTAAATTTAGTACCATGATTAACAAATGTATATAAATTTAGTACTGTGCAAATGAAAAGCTTGCATAATTTAATGCTGCGCAAATGAAACCTTTGTTTGAATTCCTTTCTTTCTATGCAAAGAAAACTATCAAATTCAAAGTTTATTTAAATTCAATACTGGGCAAATGAAAAGTTTATTTAAATTTATTGCTGAGCAAATGAAAAATTTATTCAAATTTAGTACCATGAATAAAAAATGTATTTAATAATAATGATATATTTTTATTGCAGGCACTCAAAGTGCCCATATTATTTCACATGCTTAATAACTACTTACTGTTAATTATACAGACAATCTATGTTAGTATAGCATACAGCACTGGACAAATGAAAAGTTTATTTAAATTAATTGTGTTACAATAATATACACTCTCCTTAAATAATCAGATTCAAATTATCAACACATCACTGTACTGGTATTAATAAATTAGTATATATAATAAAGAAAACTTACAGATAGTCCAGTTAGGTCTTCGTATGCCTTTTTTAACTTGTGTTTATTCAATATATATAATCGGCTGTCTGTATCCAAGCATGTTATACAAACCTGATAAAAGATAGATTAATTTAATAATCTCCCACCGTATCATTTACAAATACTTATAAATCCTGTTCGTTCGCAGTAAACTTAACAAACAAATCTTGAAGATGAGGAAGGTTTATGTAAATAATTGGCTAAGATATTGTATTTCATTGGAAGTTTAGGTAAAAGTAATGCCGGGGAGCTTTCATTGCAAATGTTGCTTAATCTGTTAAACATACATACATAGCATCACGCCTCATTCCCATAGGGGTAGGCAGAGACAACATCCTTCCACTTGCCACGATCCTTGCATATCTCCTTTGCTTCTTTCAATCTCATTAAACCTTTCATACAAGTTCGTCGGTTTAGAGTACTCTTGACCTGGCCGTTATTTAAAATGTCCTGGATTTGGTCCAGGAACTTTCGCCTTGGTCTTCCCCTTCCAACTTTCGCATTCACTCTTGACTCATAAATCCTTTTTGTCAGTCTCCTTTCATTCATTCTCTCTACATGCCCAAACCATCTAAGCATACCTTTTTCAATTTTAGTCACTACGTCTTCTTTTATACCACAACGTTCTCTTATCACACTATTTCTCACTCTGTCACTCAGTTTTAAAGATATAACAAAACCATTATCTGTTAAAGATATAACAAAACCATGTATGATTGGAATATAGGTCTTTTATACATCTACTAAAAAGTCTATGACAGTAGATATCTATCTTTTAAGGATAACTCACTGTATCCATTTGAAAAAAGAAAGTAATACAATATGGTTTATAATTGTAATTTATGCTGAAAATTATGTTAGGTAGGCATTGTTT
Source organism: Elymnias hypermnestra (assembly GCA_015832385.1). Lineage (NCBI taxonomy): Eukaryota > Metazoa > Arthropoda > Insecta > Lepidoptera > Nymphalidae > Elymnias > Elymnias hypermnestra. The sequence continues at coordinate 589,473 of JACTOM010000055.1, read as the reverse complement.
GTCATTTCTTTATGTCCAGGGAAGTTGTACGACCTATCATCGACAAATTATCTAATCCTTTAGAGATATGCCTCTTATATAGATCTACAAAAAAGTCTATAACAGCATTAATCTATCTTTTAAGGATTACAAACTATTTCCATATTGTTTTCTAAGAAAACAGTTTATCGAACTCCTTTTGATTTTAATACAGAACATAGAAGTTATTTACAAGTATATTATTTAAAATTACATATTTTAAAACATTGATTATTCCTTGTTGTATTAGTCTAGTGGTTAGTACGATCGACTACAAATATGAGGTCTTTGCCTTGAGTTTTGGACGAATACAGATGAGATATTGAGTTTTCTGTGGAGAAATCCTCAGTTTTATGCCTATATTATTGGCGGTGTGCTCCACCCTTGTGCCTCGTTGAGCACATAAAGCCATCTGTCCTGCATCTAATCTTTTTTAGTGATTGCAGACACACCCAGTCTTAAACCCACTCTCCTATGATTGAGGAGGCCTGTGCCCAACAATGAGATGTTAATAGGCTTCTACTTAAACGATAAAAACTTACCTGAAGTAGAGCTGTTCCAGACATTTTTGGTTTGTTATTTAGAATTGTATTAATATAATTCTTCAGGCTTCTTGCCAACACGTTATATATATTCTTTGATATAAGTTTATAAAGTAAAAGAATGTAAATATTCACTAAAACATTTTAAAACGTTTAACAAATTATAAAAGGTTTTATAAACTAAAAGTTAAGTCACTAATTTCTCTCATTACTTTATCAAACGGTAAACAACAAATGAACATTAATTATATCAACAATTAATATACTTTTGTATAAATAGTAATTAACAACAACATAATTAGTAATGACAATTAAAATTACATTAATTAGTTAATAACTAAGCATGGGACAACTCAATAACATATCCGTTATTTGTTACGTTACTGATAAAATAACAAGTAACGGAAATAACATAGGTTATTAGATCTCTATACTGATATTATAAAAGGAAATTTTTTTAATTGCTGACAGTTTAGCGCTTGACTGTGATCTCACCTGATGGTAAGTGATGATACAGTTTAAGATGGAAACGCGCTAATCTGGTTAAGAGGTGATATACCCCTTAAAGTTACAGTTCTCTTTGTTTTGGCGGTACGTTGTTGCTAATAGGGTGATAACTAGCCGCGGCCGAAGCCTCCCACCAGACCAGAATCAGACAAATTAGAAAATACAATATTCTAAATTCGCCCTACTGGAACACTATTCCTCTTCAATCTAGAATCTGTGTCACTCCCTGTGCCTCCGAGGCTCAGCGCCAGATGATTGACATGGCTTGATATTCTCTTCTGATAACGGATACTATGTTCGGTGATTACTTATTTGACAGTTTCCATTTATAAATCGCCATGTGTGTTACTTATATATTAGGGTATGGAAAGCATAGCTCTAAATGTTTTGCTCTGAAATTGTTTTGACACAAAGATTATTGGACCGATTTAAAAAAAAAAAATCAACATTTAAAAGCTTCATTTTCACTGACCGACAATGGATATATTACTTTCTAAAAAAAAATAGGGATCCCAAATAAAAATGCATTAGAATAGCAAGGTAGAAAAAAACATATTCTACAATATTATGAAACGTATTAATACCATATGTTCAACTACTGTAGTTATTCCACTGTAACTATTATTATATATGGCTAAAAATCCCGCCTAGGAAGAGGCGGTCCAATGACGTCCTTGACGACCCAGTCAACCAGATTACAATTGACAAGACGAGGTCTCCGCTATTTAACTCATCTCGGCCGTGGTTTCCAGTCGAGGACTCATGGGCGTCAAGACTAAGTACCTGTCCGATTGTCCTTTTCAGCAGCAGCAAACGTTGCTCTAAGCCTAGATCCGAGCCTCACTGGAGGCGCCCTTAGAGCAACGTTTCCCCCACGACACAGCAGGGCCCTTTTACGGCTCCATTTCGGTTTTTTTTTATTGCTGACAGATTAGCGCTTGACTGTGATCTCACCTGATGGTAAGTGATGATACGGTCTTATATGGAAGCGCGCTAATCTGTTAAGAGACGATATACCCCTTACGGTTTCTACGCAGCATCGTACCGGAACACAAATCTCTTTGTTTGGCGGTACGTTTTTGCTGGTAGGGTGGTAACTAGCCACGGCCGAAGCCTCCCAACAGTCCAGACTCAGACAAATTAGAAAATACAATTTCCTAAATTCGTCCTACCGGGGATCGAACCCGGGACCTCCGCTACAAAGCGAATACTCGCACCACTGCGCCAGCGAGTGAATTGATATAAAGTACATTTTTAAATAACAAAGATAGCTGTTATGTTAAAAAAAAAACCTTATAAGTGCGTGAGTACAAAGTACACGTGTCAGAAATGAAACTTCTTTGACAAATTAATTTTTAAGTCTTGTTTATATTTATACAAAACTAAAACTTTAGATTTCTGAGACTTAAGAGGGAAGAAAAAGAAGATATGTTAGGAATTTAATTGTCATTAAAATATTAAATGTCGAAAATTAATATAAATAATTTGTTGAAATCTGAAATGTTATTGTAAATAAATATTATTATAGATTTTATGAAAAATAGTATATTAAATTATTAAATGACGAGTGGCCAATTAAAATGTCACATGTTATTTGCAAATATACTACTATCTTCAAATTTTACCCTCATGCGTCTAGAAGTTTCACTTCAATAGCAGTTAAAGCTATTTTGATGTTTTTGTTATTTCAAAATGTACTTTATTTTAATGGGTTAAGGTCCGATTTCATTTAACAATCAATCTCGGGTCAAATTATTAATTTTTACTCTGTATAGTTCACTGAAGCAGAATAACAGACATTACATTTGAAGTAGTACAAAATATAATTTTGACACTCGTACAGTTTGACGTTTTGTACGGGACAAATGTACTACTTCATGTATGTCTTACACAACACTAGCTATACGTGACACGAGGCGCTAAGTCAGCGATTGTGAAATCAACGAATTGACCTGTAAATTTATTTTTAAATAATAAATATAATTTAATGCATTATCCGTGGCACGTTATGTGAAGTCAGCGATCACAAAATAGTTGAACTAACCCAGAACGATAGAGAAAAGATTTGTATTTTTGTATGTAACGAGTAAACTCAAAAAGTACTGGACCGATTTTAATAATTCTTTCTTCATTAGAAAGCTACATTATCACTGAGTAACATAGGCTATATTTAGTACTAGATTACTATAGAACTCTTTAGAAATTCCTATTAAAATGTCTTTCATCGCATACGCCGTGAAGAGTACTAATGATAGGACAAAAAAATGTTCGACAATATTATAGAATATATCAATATCTACAAAAAATTTCGCGAGACCATGTGTCTAACTATTGTAGTTACGTCACTATAACTACTTTTTTACATTCAACAAATTGATAGAAATGCCGAACAAAATCAGACCGTGTTATCCATACCATTTATAATTTTTTATCCAAATAAATAATTGAATATTCAAGACTGTCTCAATACCTGATGATTGCTTCTTAAATTAAAATATGCCGGCGGCAGCCGCCACGCAGCGCATCGAAGGGGGTGGTCGTTTTAATTATCATGCTTATAACTTAAATATCTGTACCTATTTATCTACCCGTGCGAAGCCTGGACGGGCCGCTAGTATATATATAAAATCAATTTCTATTCGTAAGTATTGCTAAAACTCAAGAACGACTGGGTTGATTTGACTAATATTGGTTTAGAATTATTTGTGGAAGTCCGGGTGAGTGAATATGAAAAAAATGCTTGGTATATTATAGAAACAACAAATGTCTCTTAGAAAGTATCCTAACATTTGTTGTTTTTGACATTGACAACTAACAATTTCAGAACGCAACTATAATATTGTACGGATTTTGGCGGGAAACTGGTCGTAAATGTCGCGTTCATTTGATTACGAATTAAGTTTTGACCACATATGTTACTAAAGTTGAAACATTCTGCAAATATCATTCGGCTTTTTTGTTTATTGTTGCAAATTAAACTCAAGTAACGCTTTTGAAATCATTTTTCTTCTGTTTTTGACAGTGACAACCAACAATTTCTGAACGCATTTTAAGTTTTGACCACATTTCTTGTTAAAGTTGAAACATTATGCAATTATCATACGCCTTTTTTGTTTATTGTTGCAAATTAAACTTAAGTATTAAATTATTCGACTGTGACTTTCATAATTACAAAATATTGTATGGTTTTATGAAAACACGATGGAAGTTCGCGACCTTGGCTGCTCTACTGAGCTTTAACTATATCATACTCCGCAGTCGGTTGTAATAACATGCGATAGATGAACAAAAAAGTAACAGGACTTGAATAACTATTACTCCTGCCACATTGATGATAATTTACACACAACATTTATTTCCTCTAAAGTTACAAAATATCTATTTCATTACTAGTGACCCGCCCTGGCTGTTGACAATTATATGGCTTGAAGGACCAAAATAATGTATACGAAATTCTTATAGCAACTCACGTCAGTTAATTGATAATGACAGTGAATTATCTTTAAGAGATAGATATATGCAATCTTAGAATTTTTGTAGATCTATACTTCTGGACACATCTATTGGCCCACCTTGCATTTTCAGCTTCGTTTGGTCCTAGCTAATTTTATACAAAAGTCGAGCAAAAAGTTTTTATGCAGTTTTGAACCTGGCACATTCATAATTTCATTCAATAGTCTTTTTTTGAATTTCGAACACAGAATTTAAAGAAACAAAAGACAATTTGGAGCCTGTTCGTTGTTAACAAACAATCGAATACTAAAAAAAACTTGATTTTATTGGTTTACTCGGATTTAATTCTTGAAAGTGTGATTTTTCTCATTGGTTTTGCAACAAACATTACTTATTCTTACCATTAAGGTAAGGTTCTATCAATAATCAATGGATACTTCGCCTGAAGTCGCCGCCCAAGCTGTGGCACTTATCCAGGCGGGACACAGCCAACGAAATGTGAGTGTTCAACTTAATTTAAGTCGATCTGCGGTCCGAAATGTTTATTCGCGGTACCTAGAGACTGGCGGCTTTGTTCGTCGCCAAGGAAGGCCACGATCTCGGGTCACAACTGAAAGGCAGGATCGATTCATCGTGACGACCAGCTTGAGAAATCGTCACCTTACCTCCATTGAGATACAAAACCAACTTCGCGACTTCCACGGAGTATCTGTGAGCGCTCGAACAGTTCGGAGAAGGTTAAAAGAACGCGATATGGTACCACACAAGCCAGCTAATGGCCCCAAACTAACGCGAGCCCATCGAACAGCGCGCCTTCATTTCGCGCGCACTCATTTAAATTGGACTCAGCAGCATTGGAGCCGTGTACTCTTTTCTGATGAGTCTAAAATTGTGTTACATGGCAATGATGGAAGGAAGAAGGTCTACCGACGTAAGGGGGAGCGTTTTGCACAATGCTGCTTTGAAGAGAGGGTTGCTTATGGCGGTGGCTCATGGACTGTCTGGGGCGGTATATCCGCGAGCGGTAAAACTCAACTTGAGATTGTTACGGGACCACGGCTGCCAACATTAAATGCTGAAAGGTACATTCGTGAGTGCTTAGAACCTCACGTGATGCCATACGCGGACTATGTGGGCCCAAATTTCCTTTTTATGCATGATAATGCAAGAGCCCATACGGCCGGCATCGTCAGGGAATATCTTCGGGGTGTGAACATCACAGTTATGGACTGGCCAGCCAGAAGCCCAGACATGAACCCCATTGAGCACATGTGGGACGAGCTAAAAAGACTTGTTAGGGCTCGTCAGCCAGTTGCCCAGACGATGCAGGAGTTGAAAACTGCCATAGAAGAGGAATGGGAGATGATCCCCCAAAATTTCATAGAGCGGTTGATAAACTCTATGCCTAATCGTATGAGAGCTGTGGTAGAAGCCTATGGAGGCAACACGCGTTATTAAATTAAACCTTTATTAAATTGAACATGTTTTTTATTCCATGTCGTGTGGTATCCTGAATTAAAATTTAAAACATTACGATCGAAAAAGATGGTAAAAAGGACCAGGTTTAAAACTGCATCAATAGTTTTTGTTCAATCTAGCAATAATATTTCGGTAGGGCCATCGAAACCTAAACTCTTAAGGTGGGCCAATAGATGTGTCCAGAAGAGTATAATAGAGCAGCGTTGAGACAGACGTTCCCAGATGACTTTTTCCGCCACTTGCAACAATTATTGTTACATTTCAACCAATTTACACAAAACTTTGACAAATTATATACAGATACCTTCCTCGTGAGTCACTCTATAAACTGTAATAGAATTAATTCTTACCAGGTGTCTTAGACTGTATCATCACTTACCATCAGATTACAGATATCACGTAAATCACCACCTTCTAGGTAATAAAATGAAACAACAGATTCATTATCATTAATATATTGTATATATTTAATTCATAATCATCAACAGTAATTTAATACAACTTAAACTTATTAATAAATGGGAAATATCTCTCAGTCTACTTATCTACCTACAAGTCTTGTTCAAAAAAAAGGAAAACATGTTTACCAGCTAGCTTTGAATGGGCACTACGAGGGGGTGGAAGGAGGATCTCGGGTCCCCAACAGCGAGCGGGGCCATAGTAGGGGCGATCTGCCCTCATCTGGACCAATGGCTGGGCAGAGAGCACAAATCGGTTACCTACAGATTGGCACAGGTGCTCACCAGTCATGGTTGTTTCGGCAAATACCTGTATCAAACTGTTGGCTGTAAGCCGTCGGCTAGATGGCATGAGTGTGGTGCCTCGTCAGACACAGCCCACCACACTGTGGCAGAATGTCCCGCCTGGGGACCTCAGCGACTCATTGTGAATTCGCTGATCGGAACAGACCTCTCGCTGGCAGGTATTATAGGAGCAATCTCAATTAAGGAGGCAAGGCAAAGGGTGAGGGTGAATGCCGCCGAGACACTCCAGCCCCGACGCAGGAAACAGGAGGCGGAGATTCGTACAACACCTCCCCCTGTAGAATATCTGTGAGCTGCAACCGAGGGGCCAGAGGATTGCCTCAACGGACCTCTGGCTCCCCACTCACGGTTAATGGCGGTCTCACTGGGTTTTAGTGGACAAAAAAAAACTACTAGGGGGGGGGGGGNGGGGGGGGGGGGGGGGGAAGGTGAAACTTCGCAGTTGTACAAAACAAAGGTATGTAAACAACGATTCATATGATGAACAAATGTGTTCAAAAGTTAACACGAACAAAATCAATTCGTGATGAAAAAGAACCTTTACGCCTTTACCTGAATCAATAAATAAAAAAGCCAAATGATAATATCATAATATTACAACTTTAGTAACAAATGTGTTCAAAACTTAAACAAAAACTATTCGTAATCAAACGAACGTGACCTTTGAGCACAGATTCCCGCTAAATTCCGTACAATATTATAGATGCGTTCAGGAACTGTTGGTTGTCAATGTCAAATGTCAAAAACAAAAGCATTCTTTTTAATTTCTGGACGACAAGTGTCAAATAGCTGTCAGTAAAAGGGAAAGCGATATTGTTGTTTTTATTATATTGGTTTCACTTTTTTTCATATTTTACTCAATTTCCCTAGACTTCCACGAACAATTCATAACCAAAATCAGACCAAATCAATACAACCGATCAAGAATTTAGCGAGATCAACGAACAGCAATTGATTTGGTATATAATGATAGATATATATTAATTATAGTCTAACTTCGACCTGTAGTAGAATTAAATATATCAATACTTTAGTCGCGTTCAGAAATTGAGACAAATAAATAAATAAAATAAAAAAATAAAAATCTTTTATTTCAACCGTATTAGCGGTCATAGCGGTATTAGTAAAAAAATTTAATTTGATTTCCAAACGTGTCAAATTTTAAACGTTTGACAGCTTAGAATAGTTTCTAATGATATTATACGGAAAACAAATCAATCCTCATCAACAAAAAAGCCGCGGTGTCCACTGACCCGTGCGTTCGAACACCAGCTGATTTTAATTTTGTTTTATTGCTAGTTTTTGAAGTGAGACTTTTTAGGCGCATGATGGCAAAATTCTTAAAGATGAAACGCGTGATTAGCGTTACGAAGATATGCACCGTTTTTATGCGAATTCGTTTGAATGTCAGGTAGATTTAATATTTATTTACTTATTTACAAAAAACATGTGGCATTTTTATTAACAATTCGTCTTTTGAGATTTCAAGAAATGGTTTGAATTAATCTTCTACACTTTTAATAATTTAATGACAATTAAATTCATTAAATTCCTAACAATCTTTACTTTTAAGGAGGGATCCCTTCCTTTGCTTATAAATATGATTAAGACTTCAAAATTTGTTTGCCAAAGAAGTTTCACTTCTGACATGTGTACTTTGTACGCACGCATATTTTTTTAGTAATGTTTTTTTATGAAACTATTTTTTATAATCAGGATCGATTTTTTTCTGTCTCATCATTGAAGGAGTGATTAGTACTATCGTCTGTCTTCGTTTTGGGAAGCGGTCTCCTAACACCTTGTATAATCTATAGAGCACTAAAAAATAGCAACAAACTTTGCTATAACAATTGACATTATACGATTTTTTTTTAATAAAACAAGACTTGTAAGTTTCCTACAACAGCGCCATCTATTGGACGCGTATGTAACTAAGCAGAACTCATAACTATCTCTCAGTTTAAGAAACATATCTATAAATTAAAATGAATCCTATCCTATGTCCTAAGTCGGATGAAATCTAACAAAATGATAGAAAAAATCATCAAAATCGATTGAGTAGTTTTGAAGGTCATCGGGGTCAAACACATTGACATGGAATTTATATATATAGATGTAAAAAACTAAAAATATTCTTCCCTATGTCCACTTTGCCCCAAACAACGCTACTATTCGCGATTAAGACAACTTCTTTCGCAATACGGATGACGAAAAGATTTGTAAGTTTGTTTTTCATAATCTGTTGTTTGGAAAAAAAACGCGATTAGGCTTTAAGACCGCCTATTATCCTATCATTTAAGTGTATTTCTTTTAAGTGTATAAATAAATAAGACGGCGAATTGATTTTAGATTATTCACCTGTTTTGTATAAAAAAAAATTAAAGGGAACGGGAAACTCAATAAAGAAAAATGTAGCTATAAATAATTCCCTATAGCATCACATATCTCCCATTGGAAATCCCTTTAAAATACTTTCTTCTACATAAAATATAATGGAGATTTGTCATGCTTATGCATATGTTATTGCTTAGCATGTCGAAATTCCCGAATTCCTTTACTTACATAAAATTGCACAGTTTGCATGACAAAAATATTCGAACGTGTTCTGTATTGTCTACGCATATGTAATTGCATAGTTTGCATACTAAAATACCCGAATTCATTCGTAAATATAAAACAATACTATGGTGATTTGTCATGCCAATGCATATGTAATTGCACAATTTGCATGATAAAATGTCTGAACTTTTATAAAACATATTAAGGCGGTTTGTTATGTCTATGCATATTTTATTGCAACGTTTGCATATGTAATCGCACGGTTTTAAGATATTTATTTGCTTTTATGTGGTTGATCAGATTCCTTTTTTACGTGCTTATTTTTTATGTGCCTTTTCAAATTGCTGGTGCTGGCGAAGTTATCGCTACAGAACGTGCACGGGATACGCTTTCCACCCGTGTGTGTTTGCATGTGCTTCACCAAGTGCATGTTCTGTGCGAATTTCAAATCGCACATATTACACGGGTAAGGCCTTTCGCCGGTGTGCATTCGCATATGCTTAGCGAGATTACTGCTGTCTATGCATTTGTAATCGCACAGTGTGCATGCGAAGGGTTTCTCACCGGTGTGCGTTCTCATGTGATTTGTTAAAGCGCTATTTGTAGCGCATTTGTACTCACAAAATTTACATGAGAAGGGTTTTTCACCCGTATGACTTCGCATGTGAACCCTCAAGGTGCTATGATGGGCCCCTTTGTAATCGCACAATTTGCACTTGAAGGGTTTTTCCCCCGTGTGCGTTTTCATGTGATTAACTAAATGCACACTCTGCGTACATTTGTACGGGCATAGTTTACACGAGTAAGGTTTTTCGCCCGTGTGCGTTCGCATGTGGTGTACAAGTGCGACCTTTATGGAGCATTTGTAATCGCACAGTTCGCACGTGTAGGGTTTTTCGCCCGTATGCGTTCTGATGTGTTTCACTAATGCGCTGCGATTTGCGCATCTGTATGGGCATTGTTGACACGCGTAGGGTTTCTCGCCCGTGTGTACCCTCACGTGGATCACCAGTGCGTTTTGATAGGCGCTTTTGAAATCGCACATTTTGCAACTGTACGGTTTCTCGCCCGTGTGCGTTCGCATGTGATTCACATAATTGGTTTTGTAATCGCACTGATAATTGCATAGGTTGCAAGTGAATCTTCTACCGGGTTTTGCTTCGTTATTACCGGTTGCTGTTGACGGTAAACTGTGATTAGGCGCATCACTAGCACTGCTATATTCGATAAAATCGTTATAAAGCTTATCGATATCATTTGATATAACACTTGTTACTTCATTTTGATTAGAAGATGAATTTACATAGTTAGCATCACTTGTATTTGGATTCACATCTAATTGAACATTGTTATCGATGTTTTGAGGGACTATTTTATCGTTTACTGTTAAATTTCGATTAAAAACAACACTAGTGCTGCTTAAATCAACACTTTCATTATAACCTGTATCGATTTTATTTAATTTAACATCTGCAATTTCAGCTTCATCACTTTTACTTGGATTCATTTCCATTTTGACATCATTATCGATGTTTTGGGGTACAGTATTATCATTTACCGTTAAATTGCGATTTAAAACATCACTAGGGTTGTTTAAATCAATATTGTCCCTATACGGTTTATCAGTTTTATTAAATTCAACATATCTTAGTTCATTTTTATTAGTTTTTGATGTATTTACATCTTTAGGATCGATTTTAATCGGATTTAAATCGTCTTTAGAATCAATTCCGGATCTGTTAGGTTTTGGTATTGGTTTTGATTTGTCTTTTACTTTATTATTGTATAAACCGTCTATTTCTATTTCAATTTCAAAATTATGTTTGTTTTTCTCTGTTTTATCTTCTGCAGCTCGATCTTCCTTGTTTTCAACATGTGGAGAAGCTGAAATTGAAGTTTCACGTGTTATTTGGTGTAAATTATCATCCTCTTCTTCAGTTGTTATTCAAATAATTGTCTTCTTCTTTGAATGATTTATTGAAGTTGTATTAGGGCTTAGATCATCTACATTGGACGATGGTGATACAATAATAGTAAATTTTACACATTTTTTAAAAACTTTCTAACATTTTACAAAAGAGCCGTTTGAGAATTAACCAAACTGTTTTAACCAACTACCTTGACAGAAGATATATATATTATTGAGGATTAATATAATGGGAGGAATGGAAAGATAATATAGACAAATTAACTCACCAAAGCCATCTTGCTGTTTAGTTTTCCTGAAAATAAGGATTATAAGAATTAAAAAAAAGTAAATGTAACATACAAAGTGTTGATACAAAATACTTACTCGTTACCAGCTTTCATCTTATATTCAACGTTCTTTTGTATCTAAAAAGGAAAAAGAGACATTCAATTATCAGAAGAAAAAAATACCGAAGTCAAGATAAAACTTTGATGTTCTTCTAGCAAAATACTTTATTATGTTATTTTATATAGAAAAGTCGTGTCCAAAACAACAAAAATTCGTTAAATTGTAAACAACTGTTTCACGTCTAAGGCGTCTATCTCACGTCTAAGATGTCCATAGCATGTAGAACTTTTATTTAGTTTTTCCAAATGTTTTTAAGTTACGTCCACAATGTCTAGTTAATGTTAAACTTCTCTACTTCTACGTCTGGTATATGTTTATAGTAATATTACGTCCGAGTTGTCTATATCATGTTTACGGTTTCTAGATCACGTGCTGTAGTGTCTATCTCATCTGTCTGTAATATTTTCCACATATTTAACGTTTAAATATGTTTATGGTAACTACCTAATTTATAACGTTTTGTCGGTTATGTCGTCTATCTTACGTCTGTTGGATGTTTAAAGTCACGTCCAAGATGTCTATTTAATGTTAACCATGTTTAGTTGACGTCTAAGTGACTATATCATGTTGAGTGTCTACCTTATGTGTAATGATTCTTATTTCGTCCATGACGTCTATCTAACGTCTAAGATCTACGAGTAGATCTGTTCTTTAAACTAGTAATCACGTCCCGAGATGTCTATTTAATATTAAAGTCCTCTACCTAACGTCAAAGTTGTCTATATCATGTGTGCAGTGCCAAGGTTTAATTATTGCCTTAACGTCCAAGGTATCTAATATTAAAGTTGTAAACATCTAATGTTAAAGTTGTCTACCTTACGTATAATGTGTCTATCTCGTATTTAACATGTCTATGTCACGTCCAAGATGTGTAAGCAGTTAGAGAACTGAAATATCAGCCGTATCTAACATTTCACCGTCTTAAATGTCCGCTTAATTCGTTAATGTTTACATCTAACGTCCATTTCAGTCGAAAGTCGATAATCACACGTCTCTATTGTCGTTCTTACCAGTTTATCTCTTTTAACCTGTAAGGGTTCATCTTCATCATCTTCTTCATAGGGCTCAGTTTTTACTTGAACATCTAAACACCTGTTCTCTATATCTTTAGCAAAACTCCAAGAATGTGTACCAGGTTCAACCAGTGGATAATCATCATCTTCATCAATTTTTTCGCGTTTAATAACGATATTAAGTTCATTTTGTTCTGTATCCATATGTTCGTAATCATCATCCTTTTCAGTTTTAACTACAACCGTTTCAATGTCTCTATTAACTGTCTCTGTATCCGTTTGTTCATTCTTTCCTGTCTCCATTTGTTCAACTTGATCGGATTGATCAAGTGTGTTCATATCAAAATGCTCATTGTCAATGGATGTGTTCAAATAGACTGTGTCCAGTTGAACTTTAAAGTGTTTCAAAAATATTTTCTGTTGTAATGTAATCTGAAATTGTTCTTCTATTTAATTCTATGTAGTTAGAGAAATTAAATTCTGACTCTTCAAACAACAAAACATTATTTCCGTCACTTTCTTAAGAACCGTCTTTCATTTAAGAGTGAACGAGACAATCGCTAACAATTTTACATTATTCCTCATATACTGTAACTCAATCTGATATCTCTTATACATTACAATTATCGAAATCATGAGAAATTACTTCAACAGTTTAAACAGATAAAGGTGACAAATATGGTTTATGATAATGATGATAACTACGTGATTCAATTCAAGCAAAATTTAACAGTAATTTTTTTATATCATATTTTAGTGAAATTCAACTTACAGATTTATGTTTCCTCACCAAATCCAGCATTAACGAACGTGCTTTTAGGCTTTTGTCTCTGAATTTAGAGAAATTCATCAGTGTACGAGCACATCCTGCGCAAAGGGTTTGTTTCACGCATTTCTCATTTGACACCTTAAAAAGAAGCACAGGTAAGGTAATAACTAGAAATTTATACATGTAGTGTATTCATTGGGTATTTGTTAAGTTTGCTTTTGATTTTATTATAAATAATCCGGGCTATGGCTGATTCGGACCAAAAGGTAACAAGCGATGAACCTGAAGAATCCAATTTGAAATATACAATTGAGGGATTGTAAGCATATCAAATGCTATGTATAAATCAAAAATTGTTGGATAAGAAGATTTGACTAATAATGCTCTTCTGCTGAACCTTTAATAGAATCCTTTCTAAGGCAAGTGAGTTTTTGCAGAATCACTGCAGACAGTGAGGCAATAACTTAGCACTGATTGAGCAAGAGCTTTATAGATATTAAAAAGGATGGTATTCTTTGCAACATGTGAAGCTTCTTAAATAACCATATGAGGTTTTTAATATACACCTTTATGAAGAACCAGACAATATCTCAAAGGGCTCATGTATGGTAGTGAAAGTTGGGTATGGCAGAAGAAGTACATAAGTTAAATAAATGCAGTAGAGATGAGTGTCGAGGAGTATGATTGAAACTGAGTGACAAAGTAAGAAATAATGTGATAAGAGAATGTTGTAGTATAGAAGAAGATGGAGTGACTAAAATTGAGAAAGGTATGCTTTGATGGTTTGGGCAGGTAGAGAGAATGAATGAAAGGAAACTTGACAAAAAGGGTTTATGAGTCAAGAGTGAATGTGAAAATTGGAAGGGGAAGACCAAGGCGAACTTTGCTGGACCAAATGCAAGACATTTTAAATGAGGGCGACATCAAGAGTACTCCAAACCGACGAACTTGTATGAAAGGTTTAATGAGAATGAAAGAAGCGAAGGAGATATGCAAGGATTGTGGCAAGTGGAAGGATGTTGTCTCTGCTGGTGTGATGCTATGTATGTAATTTTCTAATTTATCGGTGGTACACTCAATCACTGATTTCAGTACATTCTACTTTGTGTGGATATGGACCGCTGTGGATTTCCCAAAAGCTCTGATCGGGTTGTGTAATTTTTCATAGGGAAATCTTGTTTTTACGTTAGTTTGATATTATGCATATTACCGATGTAGCTTTTAGCCTTTGTATGAAATATGAGAGCAGTATCGTAGACGTATTTATTGCAGTTCGTTATACTACAGCTACAAAGGTCATTTACATATATTAGAAATAATGTGGGCCCCAGTACAGAGCCTTGCGGGATACCATAAGTACTGCATTTTTATTTTCTGAGTAAATTCTAATCAAGTAGTAAAATAAATTAAGAAAAGACCGATTTTGAGAAATGTCACTATAGAATTAAAGCAAATAATGTGTTTCATCATATAAATTTTCTACTTTGCATTTTCTCATTTAAAAATACAGAATGAAAGTGAATAATGGATTATGAATCTCACAGAATATTCAGTTACTGTCTTGCACATCTATATCAATTTTTATTTAACTAAATACTAAAATTGGAATGTGAAAGATACCAAGACTAATATATAATATTATACTCACAGAAAGTCCAGTTATTATTTGGTACATCTTTTCCAATTTGTATTTTTTCAATGAGTACAGTTGTTTGTCCGTCTCAAGACATATCATGCAGATCTGTAAATAATATTATTATTCAACTTGTCTGGTTAATGATTTTAGAGTTTTAAAAGTACATAGTTATCACATTTACTGAAAATGGGTGTTAGAACCATTATAAAATACATACATACACAGCATCACACCCCATCTCCAAAGGCATAGGCAGAGACCATTTCCTTCCATATGCCACAATCCTTGCATACCTCCTTCACTTCTTTCATTCATATTAAACCTTTCAAGAGTAGTCTTGACCTGACCCTTATTTGAAATGTCCTAGATTTGGTCCAAGAATGTTCCCCTTGGTATTCCCCTTCACTCTTGACTCATAAATCCTTTTTGTCAGTCTCCTTTCATTCATACATAGAGAGAATTAATGGAAGGAGACTCACAAACAGGATTTATGAGTCAAGAGTGAATGGGAAAGTTGAGAACAAGGCAAACGTTCCTGGATCAAATCCAGGACATTTTAAATAAGGGCCAGGTCAAGAGTATTCTAAACCAACGAACTTGTATGAAAGGTTTAATGAGAATGAAAGAGATATGCAAGGATTGTGATATGTGGAAGGAAATGGACTCGCACTACCCTTATAGGAATGAAGCATGATGGTAATTTTCAAATAAATATTAAATCTTCCCGCGGCCCTAAATGTTAAAAAAATTCTTGTATTAGAATCACCAGTTCATTTATATGGACATCTGTAAAAGTGTCATATGTTTGTCTTACTCTATCCTTATGGTGAAACCTTACTTTATTTGAGAGAGAGAAATAATTTGAAAACGTTATTTTATAACACTTCTATGATTACAGAAATCGAAACGCATACATGGGGGATTTGAAATACCCCACTTCGAGCAGGTAAGTTAAGTATCAAGATCAGTTGCAATTTTTTTTATAATGGGAATTGAAAGAGCTAGTTATATTGTTATACCTGTATAGCTGATGGAAGTGCACCAGTTCGAACTCGTTTAAAAGGAGTTGTCCTTGTTTCATAAATATCATCAATGAGGAAATGTTGGGAACAGACCACTGACGATTCTGTGAGATTGAACTCTTTATGGCCCATTGCTTTGAGCCATTCATCGCGGACATCTTTTTTAGCAGGCAGACTGGAATTAAATTTAATATTTCATAATTAAAGCTTTATTGTAACAGCCTCTGTGGTGTAGCAGTGCGAGTATTGGCTTTGCTAGCAAGGTCGCAGGTTTAATTTGTCTGACTCTAGACTGCTGGATGCTACTACCGTGGCACATTACCAGCAAAGATGTATCACCAACAAAAGAATTGTGTTCAGGTAAGATGCATCGTCAATAGCCCCTTACAAGATTAGCATGCGATCATCTTAGACTGTGCCTATTATTTAAAACTATGGACACTGGAAGAAGTAACAATTAGGCATCTACTGTTTGAATATGATGAAGTACTTAGAACATGAATAAATCTACTGGGAATGGCATATCCCCAACCAGATGACTTTAACTGCCTCAGTGGGCACCTCCACAACATCATAATAAGCTATCAGGAATTAAAAGAAAGGCTTATAAAACACTATTAAATTATCAAATATGATTCCACATATTATTTCCGATGTATTATTGACGAATATTTATACAGGAAGCTTTAAAATCCAAAGCAATGAGTATTCCTTTGTAAGTTATGCTTAAAAGATATACGCTTTTGCATATATGTATAAAAGAGTAACAACCCTGTATGAATTATTTTGACTGGACTTTATCTGACACTTGGATCAACTATAGTTATATTTCAACCAATCTACACTAAATCTTGACGAATTATATACAGAAAACTTCCTCATTAATTACTCTATCGATTGACGAAGTTACATAAAAGTCTGTTCGGTAATTTTTTAGCTAATTGTATATGTTGAGGTCTGTATGATACGGCAGGATTCAGTAATTGTACTGTTAACTGGACCAATAATGAACTGTAATGTGACTGGTTAATTATTTATGTAATATTATTAATAAAAGAAACTATAAGTTTGCTTTAAAAATAAATAAAATATTCCAGCTGTATAATAAGCAATACTCACTGGTGAAAAGATATCCTATCCGAATTTTCACCGGAGTTCCCACAAAATGGAACACAACAATACATTTTCGTGTAAATGGAATGTGATTTAATCAATTAAAGCGTTTGATGTAATATATCTATACGTTAACAACATATTTTAAAATTGTTTTTCACTTAATATTATATCTTTTAACTTTTCTTGGCCAAATAAGATTAAAGATGTAAAAACTCTTTAGAGATAAGTAGTATCCGATATTAGACATACTCTGTGATTGTATCAATTCTATATTTTAAAAATTGTAATCGGAAGAGCAAAGATTTTGAACGTACAGCCCGTCATTTTAAATTGTTCACTAATTATGTATATATGAAACATAATTGTACAAAAAAACTTTAATTTTCTTGGTTTAAGACATATTTATACTATAATATTAATACTCTGCTCAAGTATTTCGAATTGTTACGAAGTATTAGCGATTTAACAAGTATTCTGAATTCAGTTTATGTTCGATATTCAATAAAATGAACAATTAATATACATTTTATTTAAACAATAAAGTACCTACACAATTTGTATTTTTATACAAGTTTCAGTTTAGTTGATTATTTTCTGTCATCAAAAAATCTCTTGCCAATTTTAGTATCTAGATCGTTTATTTTACTGACAGACAATTGGTTTTTAATCACAATGTATATTATTAGTATGTAGAATATTTTGATAGTTTGTAATGGAATTCAAATTAAAAACAATAGAAGATACAGGTATTCCGCGAATTTCAAACGAGTTTGTTCGAATCGAATATTAAAAATCGATTTTAAACTACATTCGCACACCCCTACTTAAAAACTACAGTTGTCTCAATCGGATGTAAATAGTGATGTTACTCCATGCTAGTTTTATATAATAATTTGTACATAGTAAAAATGAAAACCAATATTTGATAACATTGTATATATTTACACAGATATCACATCAATACAGAGATTTTAATTATTATCTTCTATAAAATAAAATAGATAAATTATATTGTGAGCACTTAATAATTTGATAACCTTCGAATGGCGACAATATGTCGACGTAGTACATTCCCCAGTAACTCAAATGGCGACAATATGTCGACGTGGTTCATTCCCCAGTAACTCAAATGGCGACAATATGTAGACGTGGTACATTCCCCATTAACTCAAATGGCGACAATATGTCGACGTGGTTCATTCCCCAGTAACTCAAATGGCGACAATATGTCGACGTGGTACATTCCCCTTCCGCCACGCGCGATGTGTCACAGTACTTAGCGTAATAAATTGTTTAATCCTTTAGCTATCCAGTGGTGTAATTGTATTTCTGATGGAGGCGATAGATATGTGGGTTCAACACAAAAATGTATCCCCCGATTTTGTTAACAATTCAATTGCCTCCCTATGGATGCGTTTTTAAAGACGTCAAAATACGAACTGCATAGTATGGATATGCCATTTTTGAAAAAAATTAACCAGCTACGTCATCGTCAGTATGGGTTTTTACGTGTCTCGTCAAACTATATGTATCTATAGATTTATTGATATTTATGTATATAATATTTATATTATATGTAACATCTTATATAGTTAAAAACAAAAATTTATTTTTATATATTATAGTTAAGTTTTTGGCGCTGTTCTGTCCTATTATTTTTTTTTACATAATATAGTTGCCTGGAAGAGATTGCTTGTAGCAATAAGACCGCCTTTGCACGTTATATTATAGTAATAAGTATCTTAGTTTATATGTGTTTTTATTTTTATCTTGTGTGCAATAAAGCGTTTTCTCTCCCCCTCTCTCTCTCTCTCTCTCTCTCTCTCTCTATATATATATATATATATATATATAAATAAATATATATATTTTGACGGCCTCGCTGGCGCAGTGGTGCGAGTATTCGCTTTGCTAGTTGAGGTCCCGGGTTCGATCCCCGGTAGGACGAATTTAGGAAATTGTATTTTCTAATTTGTCTGAGTCTGGACTGGTGGGAGGCTTCGGCCGTGGCTAGTTACCACCCTACCAGCAAAAACGTACCGCCAAACAAAGAGATTTGTGTTCCGGTACGATGCTGTGTAGAAACCGTAAGGGGTATACCGCCTCTTAACAGATTAGCGCGCTTCCATCTTAGACTGTATCATCACCTACCATCAGGTGAGATCACAGTCAAGCGCTAATCTGTCAGCAATAAAAAAAAAAAAAATCTTTATGTGCGAAATTAAATTGGCTTTTCGCATGCATTTATGATCGCATAAATCACATGAGAAGGGTTTCTCATCCGTGTGTATCCTCATGGGACTTGCCAAATCTCTGCTCCTCGTGCACTTGTAAGGACATAACTTGTTTTTTAATTGCTGACAGTTTAGCGCTTGACTGTGATCGCACCTGATGGTAAGTGATGATACAGTCTAAGATAGAAGCGCGTTAATCTGGTAAGAGGCGATATACCCCTTATGGGGTATACCCTGAACAAAAATCTCTTTGTTTGGCGGTAAGTCTTTGCTGGTAGGGTGGTAACTAGCCGCGGCCGAAGCCTCCTACCAGTCCAGACTCAGACAAATTAGTAAATACAATTTCCTAAATTCGTCCTACCGGAGATCGAACCCAGGACCTCCGCTAGCAAAGCGAATACTCGCCCCACTACGCCAGCGAGGCCGTCAGAACTTACAGGAGAAGGGCTTTTCGCCCGTGTTTTTTAACGTGATTCAATAAATCGCTGCTACGTACACTCTTATAATTACATTGCTGACACGAGTAGGGTTTCTCGCCCGTATGTGTTCTTATATGACTAGCCAAATCTAAACTGTGTGCACACTTAAACTAGCACAATTTAAAAGAAAAAGTTTATTCGCCCTTATGTTTCCGCATATGAAGCACTAAATAACCTCTTCGCGAAGTTTTATACTCGCAGTGTTCGCACAAAAACGATTTCTCGTCGTCCGTGTGTTTTTTTATATGTCTTATCATAGTATTACAGCTGGCACATTTGAAGTCGCAAAACTTACAATTGAAGGGTTTCTCGCCCGTGTGTTTTCTTACGTGTCTCGCCATACTATTAGTGTTCGCACATCTGTACTCGCAATACTTACAACTGTAGGGTTTCTCGCCCGTATGTGTTCTCATGTGGGACACTAAACCGCTACTTCGTATACAAGTATAATCGCATAAATTACAACTGAAGGGCTTATCACCCGTGTGTGTGTTTATGTGTATGGATAAAGAGCGTTTGTGCATAAATTTTTTATCGCAAAATTTACAGGCGAATGGTGTTTCACCCAAATGAGATCTTGTGTGTACACCAAGGTCACCCTTCCTAGACGTCTTGAAGTCACATAGTTCACAAGTGAAAGGCTTTTCACCCGTATGTATTCGCTTGTGTCTCACTAAACTATGATTGTTCGCGCATTTAAACTCGCATAGATTACATGCGAAGGGTTTTTCGCCCGTGTGTATCCTTTTGTGAATAATTAGATCACTTCTTCTCGCGCATTTGCGTTCGCATACGTCGCATGAGAAAGGTTTCTCACGCGTATGTGTTCTAATGTGACATAACAAGTCGTAATTCTTTACGCACTTATAGTCACACAAATGACACGCAAAACGCTTTTCGGGCTCGTGTGTTTTCTTATGTATAGCAAAAGCCTTTTTGTCCGTCGATTTGTATTCACATACGTTACAACGAACCGGCCCATCTAGAGTTTTAGTTATATAATAAAGTTTACTATCAGTGTGACACTTCACGTGTTCAATTAAGTCAGTTTTGAGTTTAAACGCTTTATTACAAACGTTGCATGTGAAATCCTCTAACTTAGCTCCATCTTCTTCTTTTTCCAATTCAACTTTTATCGTTGTTATTAAAACACGACATTCAGGTGACGCTAAAAAAGTGTAAAATATAAAGTGCTTTTACAATTCGTACACATTAAAAGGTAAAAACTTTCAAAAATGTATAGAAGAAAACCACAGAGATGTTTTACAGATAAATATACACTCTATTTACTCACTGCCATAGCAAAATTAAACTACACCATTGAACACGCTAAAAGAGATCAATAACACAACTCCGAAGCATGGGGATTTAAATATACCACTACCTTCCCAATTAAGGGAAAATAGTAAAATTTAACATAACTTAATGATAAGCCTGATGTAGATGTATAAGCTAAGCTTTATAAGCTGATGTTCAACATCCAGTAATTGGTGAGGAACAAAAAGAAGAAGAAAAACATTAGTCGTCGTTTAGTAGAAAATTATGTTTTTGTATATTTTAAGCCAGTGGCCTAAATTTACGCAAATTTTCAACTTTTAGTTGACTTATATATCATCAAAACAATACTTTGTAAACCTATTATTTATATCTCCGTCGTAGAGCTTAACGTATCTGTTATTTAAATTTCTTAATTCAGCAAAAGCTTTTGATCAAGTTTATCACTCTCTGTCGCAGATTTTAGTTTTAAATATTATAAAGGATATTAATATAACATCATAGACTATATTAATAGAGATCTGGGCATAGTTTAACAGTACCTAATATGAAAAACTAAGTCAACCACAAGGAAGTATCGTGGGACCGGTTTTATATCTAGTGGTTGTGTGCAATTGGTTGTATGTAAAGTTATTTTCTTTCTTTCTTCTTTTAAACTCAGTCGACGAAATTGTCTTTTTAAAAGAGATAGATAAAAAACCACTTAAAAATTTACTTACGCGATTTTGGATTGAAATTTGTTTGATGATGATGTGATAGATCCTGACCATCCTGAGATTAGAAGACAGTTCTTCAAATAAACAATAGAAAATTCAAAAAGAGAAATCTAATACATAAATTAGGCTCTAGAGCTTATCAAAGAACTTTTCCAAGACACATTATAAAATTATTTATATTTTTCATAATATTTACTTAAACATTTAAAAATAACCAAATGCACAGTTTTTGTACACAAAATGAAATCAAACTAGTAACAACGTAATTTTAATATGAATATCAATAAAATCATTTTTAAAAGAGAGAATTTTAAGAAATATTATAATACTGTATACACACTAAAATTTGTATAAAAATAAATCTTCTAGTATTTAATAGGAATGGGAAATATATTAACAACAGAATTTAGAAAAGTGCTCACCCTGTATATTTGCATATCTTCCTTGGGCAGCTCTGGCTCTATTTCAATACCATTTAATGAACAATGGTCATTTCCAACAGAGTTAACATCATTTGTTATTTCTAATTTAATTATTTCATCACCATCATCAGCTTTAGATGATGATTTAGTGGCTTCACTTTTAACTGCAATAAACTCAAATAATCTATTTACATTTGGATTTGTTTCTTCCTTGTGACAATTAGGATTATTAAAAAAATTATTATCTTTAATTATAGTCTGTTTATTCTTTAATTTTTCATTAACTTTTCTTTTCTTAGTTACGCCATTATTAGGGTTATTAAGAAGGTTGGTATTCTTTATTGCAGTCATAGTTTTATTGGGTTCATTTTTTAATATATCTTCTGTGTTGTCTTCACTTTTATTAAATGGAAATGATATAGAGATTTTTTCACTTTTTACCGTTACATTTTCTATTATTAGGGGTAATGTTTTGTGAAATTCAGTCTCATTGCAGGTTAATTCATCATCACTATCTTTTTCTTCTTTAATTGTAATTTCTAAAGGTTCTTTATCACATTCACTAGCAGACAACTCTCTGTATTCTTCCATTATTAACCTTAAATTGAGGTAGATGAACCCAATTTTTAATTCTAGTATTAATATAAGTGTATTAAGAGTATCAAGATGGGAGCTTGAATACCTGAAATGAAGATATTTTATACAATGTGAACGAAATAGTAGTTAAAATATATTTTACCTCCTATATATTCAAAGATAAATAACTTATTGCTGTTTTACTAAGACTGGAGATTGCTTTTATGCAAAAACCCTGACCCATGTCAGGAGTGTGGGACTTCGTGATGAAGACTTCACAATACACACTAAAAGCCAGCAGAACTCTTTTCATCAATGAATGAGGCACCAGGGGTTCAACTTTGGCATTCATCCCTGTTGTCCTCCATGAGTCTGAGGATTCACAGAGGCTAAAGGACCTGCGCAAACAGGTGCTGGTTAGTGCCAAGCACTCTGCACCAGCATGAAAGATTTGTAACAAACTGCCTAAGTAAGGCCAGCCCAATATAATGTTTTTTTTAAAACCTAATTTAAATTTATGTTGCCTAGTTTCTACAAATTATGTTATGTCTTTAATTTGAGGGAGGTAACTAGCCACAACATGTCAGATGTGATATGAGTCAAGAACTATAAATGGATTATTTTGATATTATTAAGATGCATAGAGCCATAGTCAGGATTAAATCATGAGATAGCTGCAAACCATACTTTATGGGTCTAGACATATTGCCTGTACTGTCCATATGTTTTGTCAAAAAGTATATAACCAATTTTCCATGATTCCAAATATAAAACTAGCTGAACTTTGTCTGCATTTGTGCATAGGCAAATTATTTAACAAAAAGAAACATATGTATAACACCCCTGCAACCCCTCTTGCCATAGAATTTTGTAAAATCAGTTCTTAGCTGATCCCTACTTGGAAAAAGGAATTATAAATATTCCTACCAAATGTCAAGTTTCTACGCCTTGTGGTTCCAGAGATACTGACATATTGACTCATCAAGTCAATAGATACCTAGATATCTCATATATATATTATAGTATTAAAAAATTTACAAATTAATTTTAAGTACATATTATTTGGTCTTGTATTAGTTAAATTTTTTTTGTAGGAAAATTTTTAATCTTTTTTAAAAGATACTATTTCATATTAAATGACTAATAAATATGATTTTTGATGGCAATAAAATACCACCCGATAAATTTATTTTTAAGTAAATCTAACATTTCTTATTTTATAATTCTATTGTAAATAATATTTGTTTTTTAATACTAGGATAAATTATTTTGCTGTACGTAAAATGTTATAAAATAGCCAGCACTAAAATGTAACACTACTACCTGAATTTATCATAATTTAAGAAATAAAATGAGTTTGATACAGAATATATTATTGAAAAAAATAAAAGGTAACACTTACGAGTTGTAAAAATTACAAATTAATTTTGAGTAAATTAACTACACTTATAACTAATTGTGAGATCATTTAATTTGTGTTGTTTAATTTTATAATTTATAAACATATTACTGTATTTCGATTTTTGAAGTCAGTCATAGACTATCTATGGTCATAGATTATGGATGAAGCTGCTTTTTTCTATTATTGGAATAGGCAAAACTTTACAATCATACAGCTTTGACTTCGATTTTAAATCGATTTCTTTGACCGATTCGATGAATTGACTAACAATCATAAACTCAAAACCTTTTTATTTGTTAAAAATGTGGTTTTACTGACATTTTAATATTACTTTTTTATGCCAAATTATTAGTAACATTAAAAAGGTTATTTTTGAGTAAATTAACTATATAATTGTTATCTAGTTCATTCAAATTGTGTAGAGAGAGAGAGAAAATACTTTTTTAGACACAATTTTGAGTTTTTTTTTTGTTCTTACAATAGTTACAAGAGTTGATAAAAGTTCTTACAATAAATTATTATATTACATCAAACTATGTGCAAAGGCGGCCTTATTGCTTAAAGCAATCTCTGCCAGGCAACGCTTGATAATACTATATAATAATATTAATAACAATGTACAATAAAAAAGTACATAAAATAAATATATATTGTCTAGTTTAATTTTATAAACATAAATACTGTAACTTGTATTTAGATTTTTAAAGTCAGTCATAGACTATCTATGGTCATAGATTATGGCTGAAGCTGTTTTTTCTTTTAATGGAAAACGCGAAGATTTGATTCACAGCCTTTGTATATATATTTTTATAAAATCAAAATACGAAGAATTTAAAACGTTGATTTAGCCATAACAATTTAAAAATAGCGGTATTATTAAACAGGGTGTGACAATGTCGTACCAAATCTTAAGAAGAAGAACAATCGCGAGCGACGTTTTACTGCAGTGTGGTCAGCTGCAAACTAGTGTGGTCTTCTACAAATTAGTCATTCTAACAATATAATTGTAATATCCATGTCTCTGAACGACTAAATGGCCGGAGCTCTTTTGTTAAAATTTTAGTGTGCCTACATGTGGATTCGTTGGCTTATATTGACAATACGTTCCGATAAATATCGAATTTACCCATATCTCTGATAAAAGTCACTGGGAACCTTGTTCCATGCTTTTTACCTTTAATCGTCGTCGTGTCAACCGATGGACGTCCAATGCTGAACATAGGTCTCACGTTATGACGTCCACAAGGCCCGATCTTGCGCCGCCTGGCTCCAGCCGCTAGGGGCGACCCTTTGGCCCCCAACGTCCATCGGTCCTTCGGACTATGTGCCCGGGCCATTGCCACGTCAGGTTCGCGATTCCTAGGACTATGTCGGTAACTTAGGTTCTACTATGAATCTCTTCATCTAATTTGATCAAGTAGAGAAACTCTGAGCATAGTCCTCTCCATCGACCGCCGAGTGATTCTGAGCTTCCGCATGAGGCCCATAGTCAGCGACGACGTCTCAGAACCGCAGGTCATCACTGGCAAAACGCACTGTTCGAAGACTTTGGTCTTCAGGCACTGAGGGATATCGGACGAAAATATCTGGCGTAGTTTCCCGAACGCTGCTCTATCCTCTAAAGTCTTATACAAGTGTTATTTATAATTTTATTTTATTCCCGATCACGTGGGAATATGAAGAATTAATGGCAATCAATATTGCGAAAGAAGCCTGCAAAGTTTCAAATTTATCGCGATTAGTTTCGAATCGAATATGATGAGTGAGTTAGTGATATTACGTATTCGTTTTACTACCAGTTCTCCACTTCATCTATATCTCGATCCCGTAGGATTTGACCTCTAAATGGGGGGTAGAAATGAAATTTTTATTAAATATAGCTCCTGAAGACTCGCGTTACCCTCCTGATTTTGCTGAGTGTGATAGTCATTATCACCATTTGCATATACCATATAATAAACATTTAGAGAAAAATTCACATCTGAAGTGGGAGGGCTGGGGGGTAGAAATAAAAAATCACAATTTATGGCCAATTGACTTCTCTGACACTGCTAAGTGTGATAACCACTTATTATCAGGATGCTATATACACGTTAGCTAGGTCTCCACCGTTTCACGCTCGTAGTTTCCAATCCCGAGCAAATATGAGGAAATCTTTAAAAATTTATTAAATTCCTATTCAGGGACAGTTTGTAGATTATTTGTTAAGTGAGTCAGTCAGTTTAATAGTGCGCATCCATCGCCTTTCCAATGTGCGTGGTTTGCGGTACAGCGGGTGTATGATGTCACACGACATAACGGATTTATGCTAGTAACTTTGCCTCTGTGTTTTCGATTTTTAAATTGCTGATATCTCCTAAGATATCTATTCTAATGAAGACAGATTCAATCTACATGAAATATACAACGTATATAATGTTCTTGGTAAATAACATTGAAAATGGTAACCGTGGCTTATCTTTTTTACAATTCCGTAGTAAACCAATTTAAATCTTCCTCTTAAATAGCTCAATCTATTGCTGGAAATTTCATTGAAATCCTTTCGATAGTTTGAAAAATAAAAACGAATCAATTTTTAAAATTTTTTATTTAAGAAAGATTAAATACAGCTGTTTTTTTTTTAATTTATTCTTATTCTTTAGTTTTCTGCTCTAGTTGTCTAATTCTAAGCGGTACTTGAACTGCGGGTAGGTCGACACTTCTCGCGCGTCGGCGGCCATTTTCCAACTCCATGTTTGTCCTTCTCGCTTCCGGCGGAAGTGCGTTCAGTTCCGGTAGTGTTGGACGTTTCCTTATGAGTTCTGGGGTTCTTAAAGTTCCGCCTAAAAAAATATACGCATATTTATACGTTATATATGTAGAATAGAATGTAATAATACTTTGCATCGGATAGGTCCGCGAACTTTTTCTAATCGAAAAGTCTTTTAGATGAACTATTTTAAATTACCATATATATCATTTGTATGCCTGCAGGACGCTGTTATCTGCTGAGTTTCTTCCCAGTAGAATCATCTTTAATTTTTTTTTGTAATGATGATGGTAATAGAAGGGACATTGAACGAGCTGGTAATGGGGTTAAAAGGAACCCTCGTAACTTTAGGTTCTTTAGGTTCTCAGACATCATTACCTGTTATATATAGGCATTAATATGACAATATGACGATTAAAAAGTCCTGAAAAAGTCTAGTAGAATAGAGAATTTGAGTATACCTTTCCTTCTGGGCGCGTTGGGTTGCGTCTCACACGCTCGAGGCGCGGCCTTGCAAAAAAACGACTCCAATTCTTGCGAGGTCTCGCAGCCATCTGCACGGGTACGTGCTTCTAGCTTTGGGGAACTGAAAATATATATATGTCGGAGTGTAAGTGTCTATGGATCGCTGGTCCGTGTGTAATAGTGTGTGGAACGCTGGCGCCATCTTTGTGTCGGCGTGGGGGCAGAGTCAATAAGTGGCAGTCCGGCCCGTCTCTCGGCAGTTCTCGAGCGGCGGTCGGCCGGAGTGGTCGACTATTGAAACTGTCGCGTTCCTAGCTATTAGTGTTAATGAGTTTGTGTAAATTGATATCGGGAACATTAAGTGATTGAACATTATAACTCGAGTTAATTAATAAAGTGTTTGATTGCACCAACATTACCCACGAACGCCCACAGAATAAGAAATGAAATAATGGATCCAATTAATAACGATGTCGGCGGAGAACCCTACGCCCCTGTGCTTTATGCTTCTCCGTTCTCTCTTATTCTCCGACATATATAATGTCATATCCTGTCATGTTTTCATAGCGCCAGCCGACGTCAGAGATATGCTGATATCATAGATATCATCCCGTCGAACCCCTGATGAAGGCAAAAATCCTGATGGTATGTCGTTGATGCCTTGTAATAATATCCTTATTGAGGTATAGAGTGTCTTTAATATATTAATTAATTAGTAACAAACATTACAAATGTATTTTCATGCTTATTGTATTCCAGACTCGTCAATCTGATCATAGACAAGACATAAAGTGCACAGACAATTAACAACTTGGTTAAGAGGAAGAATCGTTGGTTTGTGCTACATGTGATGATACTTGCATCATCAAACATTGAGGTAACATCCAAATCTGTGGGTCGTTAACCTTAAAATTAATAACTTGAGTATTAGAGTTACTTTCTTAATATTGTTTGTAATCATAAAAGGATCATAAAACCTTTACTGCCTTTTTTAATTGTCGAAGGCGCAAATCGTTAACGCAAAATCTATATTGCTATAGCGAACACGTTTTATATTAGTCTACTGGTGATATGTTATTTCTCTCGCTCCAACAAACGCGGTACCGCCGTAAGGAGAGAGCGAGACAAATGTACAACACTTTTTTCGTTTTCGCCAATTTGTACGGCCGTGTCATATTCCGACGACGATTTCAAATTGCCATACAAATTAACTGGGATCTTTTGGCACCCCAATTCGGATAATGCTTAATTTATCTTGCACTTACCACCTTTTCCAGTAAACAAGTGCAATTTCAAACCTTGTGGACATCATTAGGTAAGACCTATATGTAATTGTGGATGTCTACAGTTTTAGAGTAGATATTACCTCTGTTCTACGAGTATTTTGGTGAGTCTGGCAACTTCAGCTCTGAGTTGATGCAACTCCTTATCACGGGCGCGGGCTTCTTGTTCAGCAGTTTTTTCGCGAGCTGCGAGTCTGGCGCGCATGTCGTCAAAACTACAACATGAATGTGTGACACATGGCTATATTGACTTCCGTTAAATGACGCTGGTATGGAGATGTTGGCAGCAATGAAAAAGAGGGGGTAGAAGTATAAACGAGATGTTATGTGTTAGTGTTATTATAAAGTTAATTTAAATTTTATAAATAAATTTCGTTTTCGATGTAGTTTTCAACAATAATATACATACGTTAAGATACTTGACTTTAAATCAACATAAATTATATCATAATCGATTAAGCAGCTTCAAAATTTATCGCTGTCGAACGGCACGTCAAAAAATGTATTTGCTGTTAGATGTTTCTCATTTTACATAAATAATATAAAATAACCGAATCAAACTACATTCTTCTCTAGATACTTTATATGGTGCAAAATATTGACCGGAAATGGATGCATCTTTAAAATCTTTGCCAGTCAAATTAAAGGTATAGACAATAAATAATAAATAGAGACTCTATTTTTAATTCTCTGCCATAGACTCTTAGTAATTTAAAGCTTTACTAAATATAGAAACTCATATATTTAAAGTAACATATTTTTAAGTTATTTTAGTTGATTATATCTTTTGTTATTTCGGGTAAAAAAATACTTACAGTTTCCTTAAACATGCACACTTTCTAGTTAAGTGTTCGACTTGCTCTTGATTTGCTTTTCCCAGTTGCTTGAGTTTCGTGGCATCTTCTGTTCTCTTCTCACGTAGCTCCTTCTCTCTCGCCAGCGCTTCTCTATTTAGTTAGTGTCAGGGAAAAACTGATAAGTAGGATGTATTGTAATGTGTTTGTGTTTTGGCGGTAAAAGTGACAGTTTGAGTATGATTTTTTTCGATTTTATTGACATGAATACCGAGGATTTTACATTGCTATTTAAAAACATAAGATCTGTTTTGTATTATTTTTTTATTCTTGTATACATTTCTTAATTATCGATTGACAAAGTTTCTCTAACTTTTTGACATCGATTCGGAAATTTGACAGTTTTTCTTTGACTTTTTTTTACTTTTTACAGGCATACATACTGGTACTTTGAAATAAAAGAATACATGTTGGTCAATTTATAGGAATAGCTATTATAAAAAAAGATAATTAATATTATAATATTTCGACAATTTTAAAATACATACCTTTTAAAAATTTACAATCTGTTTCTGTATTTATTTTATAAATAATAATAAAAAGTGTGACTTGTAAGTAATTTTAAATTATTGATTGATGAAATTTCTCGAAAATTTTGTTATATATTTACATAAAATTCTCACATTATTTCGATTAGCCAAGTTTTTTTTATTTGGGTTTAATAAATCAATGTATATATTATAGAACAGTTTATTAAAATATAAAAAATACTTAAAGATAAAACGCAAGCGTTATTCTTTTGAGCAATTAAGACAAGCTAAGTTAAACAATTATAGCGTACAAACAATGGCATTTATTTTATTTTAGAAAAACTTCTTTCAACGGCAATGAATTATATAAATTTATTTAAAAATATAGAGCCCTTGATAAATTTGATTCATTATTTAAGGGCAAATATCTTTGTAGGATTAATTTGATTATTTTTTAAAAAATGGCAACATTTTGCTTTACCATAGACAATACAGATTAAAAATAATTAAAATAATACTTGCATAGGTAGTTTAATAAGCTTTTAGCTACAAATTTAATGCACAATTAGACTTTATACACATAAATTAAAATATTTTCTTTTATTAATTTAGACTACATTCATATGATGGCAACAGATAATGTGATGTAATTTTTTTTTAAATGAATATAATGATTATTTTACATATAATGAGTAACATAGATAATGTAAATAAATGAATTAATAAGTTATATAATATATTCAGTCCAAATCGGCAGTATTCGAATTGATATATACTTTATCGTGTTGCTTTGTTATAAGGCATTAATTGGTCATAATTTACAATTTAATCGTAATATTAGCTATTTAATTAAATAAACTAGTGTTTTCTCCTATATCGTCTGTAAAACATAATTGCTAGAGAGAGAAGGAGCGTTGCAAATGCGAGACGGAGGGACCCGATGAGTACGCATGCACATGGCGCCACTAGTGTCCCCACCCAGCTGCAACTGTTGACAACGATTGTACACCCAATGTAGATTTTTATATATATATAATTATCTCCAGGCCATAAGTTGGCTTGTGATCAATCTCTATCGTAACTACACTATATTAAAGTGCAGACGTGTGTCTGTGACAGTATCAGAGGTCAGTGTTACCAACTTCCAAAAATATTTTTCCCTAAACCATAGAGAATACTGGCAAAAATTGCTATAGTTATTTTAAAAATTCCCTAAAACTATTAAAATATAGTTGAGCTGAATTTGCTTATATAGTTCGAATAGATTATTATATTGAAATGTCGATTATTTTATGATGTTCATATATCGATACTGTTGGAAAATATCGATCTTTAGATTTTTGGATCGGATTATCGTTAATCATAATAGAAATAGCAATAGAACTTACAAATATTAACTCCGAATATTTTAATAAAGGTTCTAAATAGGAATATGTATAGATTAATTGAAAATCGATTATTTTATTACAAATATCGATACATGAGGAAATATCGATTTATTGTTCTTGATAATAACAAAAATGATAATAAAAGTGGCGAATTTTCTTTTCACTATAATTCCAAATATTTTAAAGAAGCTTAAAAATAATTATTTTTAGAAATAAATATAGATAAATTTAAATATCGATCATTTTATTATAAATATCGATACAGTAGGACTATATCGATTTGTTGATATTTTTCGTCAAATTTGTGTTTCACTGAAAATAACAATATTTTGGAAGCTTCTAAGTGATTGAAAAAAAAATCGTTAAATTGAAATATCGATCGTTTTCCAATATACATATCGATACTGTTGGAAAGTATTAATCTTAGTAATAAAAGTAGAGCTTTAAAGTAATCAATTTTGGAGACCATATCGAGAAATTGTAAAATCGATTATTTTAATGAAACATATCGATAATGTGGGTAAATATCGATTTGGTGATATTTTTTGAACTGGATAATAATAGAAATAGCAATGGAAGTGACAAATTTAAATTTCGCTTTAAATCTTATGTTTGGAAAAATCTTCTAAGTAATCGCTTTAAAAAAAAGGATCGATATCGTTACTGTAAGAAAATATCGATATTTCGTTGTTAATAAAAATAAAACTGCCAATTTTTTTGTAACTTTTGTAAAAGTTATCGCCAAATTTAAATATCGATCATTTTTAATATACATATATCGATATTGTAAACATCGATTTCTAGATTTTTTGGTTTCGATAAGAATTTAATTACATAATTGAAAATTTTCTAAGTAATCAATATTAGATAAAAAAAATCGATTAATTGAAAGGTCCATGATTTTATTATAAATATCGATATTGTTCGTTCCTGTTTTACATCGAGGTTCTTCCAGTGTAATAAATACTGCCTTTTGGACTTTTATTGTAAATTTTGATAATAAATTATATTATTTATTGATTATAATAATGACTGTGTGAGTATTTATATATAAATGTATAGTTACAGTTGTGAGTGATAATATGATCTATAGAGGCGACATTTATACAATACATTAATTTGAAACTTTGTATAATTTTAAATTGTTCTATCACAACACGCCACAGATTAGGCGCGAATCTAATCATAGACTAACTACAAAGTCCACAGATACATAACAGCTCATCCCCTTTGACGAATGCAACTAAACCTACTCTGTGCTTGACTAACATAGATAAGATATACTTGCAAAATTCTTTTATGTTACTTATATTATACATACAACTAATTTTCGTTAAGATTATACAGAAATTTTTATTACCCTACGAGGTATCTAAGGTGGAGGCGGACTTTTAATTTTACTTATGTGAGTCCGAAATATTCTCAGTCAGAGGCAAGGTTAAATGACTAACATTAGTTTTATCTGTAGAGTTTTAAAAATTATCACTTTGACTTTCGTTATTTGGAGAATTCTCATTTATCCTTTTTTTTTCCTGAAGTGTGTAGTTGCTGTTAGCTCTACTGGCTTTGACAGCGTAACCGAGAGGGGGGGCGAGCGCAGAAGCTCTGCCGAAGAAGGGCCCTGCTGCGTCGTGGGGAAAAACGTTGCTCTAAGGGCGCCTCCTGTGAGGCTCGGATCTAGGCTTAGAGCAACGTTTGCTGCTGTTGAAAAGGAAAATCGGACAGGTGCTTAATCTGGACGCCCATGGGTCCGCGACTGGGGGCCGTGGCCGGGGTGCGTAAGATAGCGGGGACCTCGTATTCGCCGGCGAAGACGCTGTGTGTGTGTGATAGTGTACAGGGCGTTGTCAATGGTAGTCTGGTCGTCTGGGTCGTCAAGGACGTGTTTGGGCCGCCTCTTCCTAGGCGGTCAACTTATCCATGATATCAACTACAGCAGTCTCGTTTTTTTGGCACTCTAGTATCATCATTTGATTTATATGCCTCTTCCATAAGACACCTGTATTAATAACGCCTTCAGCCCACTTATTCATATTACTTCACAAAGTTTACAGATACATGATAGTTTCTATACAAAACATTATGTAAATCGATAGATTTTGACGAGACTTGACGATTGAAATTTGAATGAAGGTCGTAGCTTCACCGAGTCGAAAGTTATAGCAAATGGAATTCCAATGACCTTCAAAGTGACCTTCACCTGCGCGCGATGTGCTACAGTCCTTACTTGCGTAATATTATCTTTGATTCTTTATCTATCCAGTGTTTTAATTGTAATTCTGATGTAGCTGATATATATGTAGCTATTTAAGATTTAAAGACGTATTCAAATGGACATTGAGGGTAGTAGGATTAAAATTACTTTACTAACTACCGTCAGATTTACGAAAAATGTGCGAGGATATTGTTGCAGGCCACATTTTAACTAATAAACGTACATTTTTGTATGGTTACTATTTCGTAGTAACAGGGTAGCGTACCTGATACTCAGAATCACTAAACGGTATTCGCTGAAGGTCATCCAGGTTTACGCACCCACATCATCACATACGGATGAGGATGTATGAGGACATATCCAAGGCCATGCATACCTCTGGGACATTCTACAATGTTGTGGTGGGAGATTTCAACGCAAAACTCGGCGAACGAAGTGGCCTATATTCCTCAGTGCCTGAAGACCAAAGTCTTCGAACAGTGCGTGTTGCCAGTGATGACCTACAGTTTTGAGACGTGGTCGCTGACTCTGGGCCTAATACGGAAGCTCAGAGTCACTCAGCGTGCGATGGAAAGTAGCCCTTTCCATTGCTCGGAGTTGCTCTACGCTATCGAATCAGAAATGAAGAGATCCAAAGTCACGGACATAGCCCTACGAATACGGGGCACATAGTCCGAAGGACTGATGGACGTTGGGGGCCGAAGGTGCTGGAGTGGCCACCCTCCATGAGGTGGACCGATAACGTCAAGGGTCACCGGTAGCCGCTGGAGCCAGGCGGTGCAAGATCGGGCCTTGTGGACGTCATTACGAGAGACCTTTGTCCAGCAGTGGACGTCCATGTCTGTCTGTATGTTTGTTCCGGTTAATCTCTGTTATAGACTGATTTAGACGGGACCTTCACTGGCTGATAGCTGATAAGTAATTTTGGACAAAACCGTCAGTTTATTTTAAACATTTATGAATAAAAGATCGCCTTTATAGGATTCTTGTAAGTTGTATATAGAGTATTTTAGTTACAGAATGATTAGAGTCATGCAATCCTGGTAGCCAAACTTGTCCAAAAGACAATATTTTAACGTAAATTTATTTTCTAAAGGTAACTCAATTCGTGATAAAGATATGAGAAAAAATGTAACACAAGTTGTTAGAAAACAGACGATAGTACTAATGACACCATTGATGATGGGACGGAAAACAATCTATACTGATTTAAAAAACATCACATTTTTAAGACTAGTAGTTCAAGTTTCATAAAAAAACATTACTTTATTAAAAACAGTTCCAACGAGGAAACACGAACAGCTCACGCACGGGTCAACGAACGCAAACGAAAGTAATAATGAAAACGAGAGTAATAAACCTTTGATGACAGGGCGGAAGACACCTTTGATCGGAAAAAAATCGAAACAATTAAAAACGTTTCATTAGCATTTTTACACTCCATCTAGTTAGCACAGTTAAATGAAACGAGTTTCATAAAAAATACATTGCTTTGCTAACGCCACTGTTTGCGGTCATTTAGTTGTTTCTTTTACACGCACACCGGTGAGGCCGCGTGCGTTCGTTGATCCGAACGACAGCTGTTTTTAATTTTCACCACTGATTGTTTTTTTTTTTTTTGCAAAGCAATGTATTTTTTATTAAAACTTTCGTTTCATTCTGTACTAACTAGATGGAGCGTAATAATGCTAATAAAACGTTTTACAAATATATATATTTTTTAAATCAGGCTCGATATTTTCCGTCCGTCTTCGTTTTCGTGGAAATATTGGAAAATCCAGTTCTTAGTAAACGTCAACGTTGTATAATAGATTGTTTTTCGGTTATATACCTCGATCCCGTGACAATATTTGGAAGCCCGTTCTTAGTCAATATCTACGTTGCGTTAGGAATAACTATGCCAAAGTTGAAGTCAATCTGAGCAATAGTTTCGGAGATTTCATCATAAATGAGTGAATGGTTTCAGACTATATACAAGGTTATTCAAAATATTCCTGCTAAGAGGTAATAGGGGTTGACTATTCGCGATAATTTTAACCCTTTATATACGTTATATAAAAGTGAAACGTTTTGTTTATATTTATACAAATTTAAAACTTAGGTAGGGGAAAAAGGAAGTTATATTAGGAATTTAATGAATTTAATTCTCAATAAAATATTAAAAGTGTCCAAAATTAAAATAATCATTTACTGAAATCTCAAATGACGAATTGTAAACAAAAATGCCACGTATTTTTTTGTCAAAATTTGCAATTATTAATGAAATTATTTTCTGGATTTAAAATTTAGAAAAGACAATAGTATATTAAATGATTAAATGGCGAGTGGCAAATTAAAATGCCACATGTTATTTAACTTGTCACACTACTTAACCTTCAAACGAATTAAAATAAAAAAGGCTGCACATCTTCGTGACGCGATTCGGCCCTTAATTTTACCCTCATGCGCCTAAAGAAGCTTTTATTTCAAAATTTTTTTGATATAACACATATAAGTTACGCAACGTCGACGATCAATAATAACGGGTAACGTTTGAACCACTATTTGTATAAACACGTAATCTTTATCAAGAATTGAGTACATGTTTTATGTTTAACCTTGTATATATGATTAATAGAAATTCTTCATGCAATTTATATACCTATAATGTAAGTTAATGTTAAATATACTTTAATTTAGACTAAATTTAGCTACCAATTACGTTTGGGAGTGAAAACTAATGTTAAATTTGGTGAAAAATGTTAAAAAACTGCCATAAAATACATAACAACACCAAAATTACACGAAGAAGAATGAGCCTGTTTGAACCCGATAATCTCAGGAACTACTGATACGATTTGTGAAATTCTTTAAGTTTCAGATAGTCCATTTATCAAAGAAGACTACAAACTATATAACATCACGTTACGTCCAATAGGAACGGAGTGACAAGAAAAATTTTGCAAAAATTGGGAAAATTTATTCCTTTTGAGAGCTTTCGTTGCGTGCGCTACGTAAACGGTTAAAGTTACGTAATAATCATGTATGATGGCATTGTTCCTCTTTACACGATCTACAAAAATGTCATAGATAATATATGTCTATCTTTTAAGGTTAACCCGCTATAACCTTTTTAATAGTTATCAATGTTTTGCTCTCTCTTATAAGATGTAGATGAAATTAAGAGTTTAAATCTCAGAAAATATAGATCCGTATGACTTGAAATTTGGTAAAGTCACTCCTAAAGCAATGTAATCGCTCACTACGAACGGGTTTCCCCAAATTCCCATTGGGTCATACATATATTGTAACTATTGATTTTTTTCAAGGTTAAAAGGTCAAATAAGTTTCAACATTTTATAGACGTCTATTTTTCGCGTAATTATTTTTTTATGGCAGTTTTACATTAAAAGGAAATAGAAATTATTTATATACACACTCATGCACAGTTTTTTTTATATACAGACTCTGTTGTGCGAAAATTAAAAAAAAACATATTTTAATAGACAAGGCTTTAAAAAACCATTTTCGACAACAGACATTTTTATAGTGGAAGTTCATAATTATAAATCATGGTAACACGATGACATATTAATAGTAGTTCATTTAAAAATGGCGGATCGATTTATAGAAGTTTTATTTTATATAAAAACGGTCAACGCTTTTGCATATAAAAACGGTCCTTCGAGCCATACCAATATGGCTGGAAGGACCAAACTTTATGTATTCTAATTCGAATTAGTAAAAAAAGTATTTGATGATTCAAAAGTTTTATAAACGCCTACTGAAATACAGAAAATTTGAATTTTCAATTTGCTAAATTTAGAGCAAATTTGTATCTGTAATATCGTGTTACC
The DNA here is from genome assembly GCA_015832385.1 of Elymnias hypermnestra. NCBI lineage: Eukaryota > Metazoa > Arthropoda > Insecta > Lepidoptera > Nymphalidae > Elymnias > Elymnias hypermnestra. The sequence continues at coordinate 551,914 of JACTOM010000055.1, read as the reverse complement.
ATTTAATGCAAAGTATATATAACATAGGAGTACAGACATGTTGTTGTTACAACAATATTCTGAAATTTATTTACATAGAAATTTTGGTCCTTCGGGTCATATTCATGCGGCTCGAAGGACCAAAATTTATATGAACGTTTTCACAATGGGTGCAAAGTACATACATTATAATATATGAGTTAATGGAGTTGAAAATCTCACCTTAACTCTTGTTCTGTAACTGCTAGTTCTCTTCCGCAGGCGGCTGCTTTATCTGACAGTTTATCGTAATCTGTCGCTTTTGAATGAATCTGGGACTTTAACTCTGAAAATTAGTTTTAAATTCGCAATAGTCTTTGTTATAATAAATGCTTCATTATCAAATTTTACGAAAATATTACATACTCCACAGAAAGACATCTTTGAAAACGACTTACCAGCAATTTCATCCATTAAATCCTTCTCCCTTTTAATCCTTTCTTCTTCTCCTTCTTGAAGACACTCTGCCTTCATCCTCTGGAGGCAGTTCTCTTTATCTGACATGAAGTACTCCCATTGGTCATCTATAAGTTTATTAAATTTAATTTAATAGGGACTTTAGCTCTTGACTGTAATCTCACCTAATTCTCTCCATAATACAGTCTTAGATATGGTAAATCTGGTAAAAGGTAGTTTTTGGTGTGAATATTAGTTTAAGTGGTAATGCCCAGCTGAATTAGTGAAGACTAGTGGAAGAGTCCAGTTTATGTTTGAGAGTACAATTTCAGTGGGAAAGTCTAGTTTTAGTAGTAGAACCCAGCTATAGCAGCAGCAGCAGCAGTAATAGTTTTAATAGCAGGGCTAGCATGAATGGAACAGTCCAATAGGCCAATTTTAATATGAAAGGCCAGCTTTAATGGTAACGACTAGCTTTAGTGGTTTAGACCAGCTTTAATGGCAAAGCATAGGATGAGCAAGAGTGGAACAGATTTCTTGGCCAAGGCCAGCCTCAGTGTTCAGACCAACTTTAGAATTAAAACTCATCTTTACTATTATTATAATGAACAAAATTTCTGGAATTATGCATCTGACTGTCTTAAAGTATTACAATATTTTTTTACGGTCTATCTCAATTTGTTTCATTACGTGTAAGTGCGTCAACGCGTGCATGTATGAGTGTACGTGAACGTGCGTATATATATGCGTCAGCGTGTGCATGTAAAAGGGCATCAGAGCGTGCATGAGTGTGTTTATGTGTATGCACGAGTACATGTGCGTCAGCGTAGCCTTTTGCGTGTGCAAGTACGTCAGGATGTGCATCAGCGTGTGCGTGAGTGTGTTTATGTGTATCTACGAGTACATGTGCGTCAGCGTAGGCTTGTGCTTGTACATGTGCGTCAGATTGTACGTGTGTATGTGGATGTGCGTCAGCGTAATTGTGTGCAAGTGTATAAACGTGTGTGTGTACGTGTTTGCGTAATGCTATGTAGCTAGTAAGATATATAAGAAAACTGAATTTCATCGTTAGTGTAATTTTTTAGGATAGGGGATGGGGGAGATTAGATAAATGAATTAAGAAGGTAAAAGAAATAGAAAGAATGAGAGAAAGAAGTAAGCATTTATTCTTTAGTAATGTTACAAAGATCATATTCTAGATCTACATTATGTTGCAAAATATAGACAGATTAACAAGACGATAGAAACGTTATAAATGATATTTACAAATGCGTATTACGGTCGAATTTCAATTATATTGGGAATTATTACAAGTTATATGGAAGTCACGGAAGGACAGTTAAGTTTTTATCAGTGAAGCTAAAGGAAAGACTCCATACCGACTTCCTGTTGATGTTTTTCCTTTAGTTTATTCATTATGTCGTTCTTCTCTGCGATCAGTTTCATTCTAGTTGATTCTAGAACCTTCCTAGCCTCTGTTGCAGCTGTGGCTGCCTGCTCTTCTACATCACTCAACTTATCCGACCATTCTTTTATTAATTGTTCTGGAATTAGGAATTTTGTCAAGTATACAAATTTTAGTCTACTAATTATTGAAATTATTATTTCCCTTATTATTTTAGGATTGGTTATTTGCTTATGGCAGGATGTTATTTAGAAACCATTAAGAAGTGTTACTCTTATTAGTTTGTTACCATCTAAGACTGTATTTTCACTAAATGTCCAAGGGATAAGTTTTAAATAATCCTATTAATCTAAAAAATGGTGCTGGTATTCATTCATATCACTTTTTTAAGGCCAAGACCCAATTAAGAAACAAGGATTAGTAAAATAATGTCAGGGATTTGTCTAAAGCTTTCGATAGTGTTCAACATGAAACTGTGGTCGATAAATTCCATGATTATGGCATTAAACAGGAAACAGCTCTACATTAGAAACTTCTAGATGACCAAATCTCATTTCAATAATTACAAATACTTTTATAGAAACGAATAATTTAAAAACAATATAATAATTTGAAGGATTAATGAAAAGATGACCATATTTGACAGTGAATGAATTGCTGTAACTTGAATGAAATAAAGTGGAATAATGTAATGATCCTGATAGAAAAAATTATGGAATTTGTTGTGGCCATTTGGACAAATTACGAAGAAACCCTCGTAAATTAAGATTTTTTTAATTATATTTTAATATCTTCATCATTGGAAGGAATATTAAAAGATTTGTCGAAACAAAAGTGCTGTTAAAGTCTACATGAATAATGAATTATTCATTTGATTCTTTCTCTTATGAATCGTTTTATATACCAGGTGTTAGGAGACCGAAAACGAAAACAGACGATAATACCAATGACACATTTGATAATGAAATGGAAAAAATCGATCCTGAATAAAAGGTTTTATTAGCATTATTTACGCTTCTTCATGTCAGCACAGCTCAATGAAACGACAGTTTCATAAAAAATACCATAAAGCCGCTATATGCGGGGGCGCTGACAGCTAGCGGTCATTGACCCGGGCTAGACGTTAGCTGTTATTAATATTGCATCTTTTTAGTATTTTTATGTAACTATCATTTCATTTAGTATGGATCATTTGTCATGGATCATGATTTTTTTCCGTCCCATCGTCGTAAGTGTCATTAGCACTATCGTCTCCGTTTTGGGGAACGGTCTCCCAATACCTTGTATATGTTTTTGCAATAAATGATACCATATTATTATCGGGTTCTTTTTCATAAGGTCATTTTATATTTGCAAATATACAGAGATGTATGAATTTTTTATTAATGTCAATTTCAACACCATCTAATACCTATTTATTAAGCTCACTTACAATGAAGGCAACCTTTACACCATTAACCTGTGCTTTCAATAGATAGCGCTGTACAATTATACGTTAAATAAATTCAATTAATGTATCCATATCAGTATCAACTGCACCACCATAGTCTTTGGATAGATGGACAGAGGTTCATTGAAGATTAACAATTTAAACATCATCTAAATGACCTATATTTCAGCCGCGACTGACAAAAGCATGATATGTAATGAGCAAGCGTCTAGTAGGGCTCTTTCATATATCTATCCCTTTCACATTTATGTCTCTTTCCAATCAAAGTAAATCTATTTATCCCTTAGACTGTCCGGCCGCATTTTGATGGATCTTGTAATTTGCTCACGGTTTCTAACGGAAATAATTGTCGCCTGCCCCGCACGGACGTTTTTGCGTCGATTGCCCCGCAATTCGAATGACGCGAAAGATTTTACACTCACAATGGATATTAAAATAAAGCTGAAAATATTACCTTTTTCTCTTTCAAATCGTTGATTCAAATTTTCTATATTGTTTGCATAAGTTATATCAGCTTTGTCTAAAAGATGGCGGAGTTGTAGTATGTCCCAATCTGCTTTACTATGTGCTTCGGCTAGTGCTTGTTCAAATTGCGTTTCTTTCGACGCCAATACCTCTTTTAGGTTCTCGAACTGCGGAAAAAAACATATCAGTATAGTCTTCACTTCATTTAGCCCTAAATGACTACGTTTTAACGTTGTCAATTGGGTGTGCTTCAATTAACACGTTCCCTGCGCCATCATTGTCAAAGAACTTTCTTTGGAGACCTAAAAGATCTCGGAAGTAACCTACCCTTTCTTGCGTTAGGGATCTAATCAGTCTCCTAAAAATACAGTTCTCAAGTTTCCTAGAGTATCGACATGTCCCCTAACGTAAGGGATGTAAGTAATTATGCCACTGTGCGTTAGGGACCTAATCCATCACTATTTATTTATGTCCTTGAATTCACCTTTGAGTAGGAAGTAAATATGTTAGTATAAATATAATAGTATAATAGTATAAATATAATAAATATAATAGTTGTAAATATAAAGTAAATATGTGGGTTGGGGAAATGGAGAAACCCGTTCTCAGAAATATCGAATTCTTTTAAGAAATCGAGTCAACCTAATGAAGTTTATAATAATATTTGTTTTATAACACCTGTCGATACAAAATTTGACTTTAAGGACAGACAGATAGAGAAAGAGAATGAGAAAGACAAAGAGATAAGGAAGGAAGTAGCAGCCCATTAACGTCCCACTGCTGGGCTCAGGCCTCCTCACTCCGAGGAGCGAGGGTTTTTAGAGCATAGACCCACCACGCTGCTCCAGTGCGGATTGGCAGGCATAGTACACAAGTGCACTCTCTATTCCTTCACTCTCATAGTCCGATGTGACGGCAATCCGACACGACCGGAGAGAGATCAGGCGATCAGAAAGACAAAGAGATAACAAAAGAAAAAATGTTTTTATAGCAATCGGCAAGCAATGTTTTTAACGTCTTCACACAAAAACTACTGGACCGATTTCAAAAATTTTTCACTATTAGAAGGCTGCAATTCACTGAGCGATATAGACTATATTACTTACTAAAAAAAAGATCCTTATTAAAAATGCATTAATGTAACCCAAGGTGTGAAAAAAATGATCATAATCTGCCATCGCGTGCGCTGCTGAAACTAATGATGATAGAAAAAAAAATGTTCCACAATATTATAGAACGTATCAATATCTACAAATAAGTCCAAGATGCCATATGCCCAACTGCTGTAGTTTTGCTACTATAACTACTTCTGTACATGTAAGAAGTTAATAAAAGTGCTGAAAATGGACGTAAATATTAGGCCAAATCTCTTACCCTAGTAGTAAGTTCTCTAAGTTTTCTATCTGCATTTCTTGCATCCTTCTCTGCTTCTGTTCTTAATTGAGTTAAAGCTGTTCTGGTTCGTTCAGCATGTGCTCTTTCAAGCGTTGCACGAGCGCTGGCTGCATTCGCTAATGATTCGCTATGTTCAGCTTTAAGCGCTGTAATGTTTTCGGAATGCTGGTTTTGTAGACGTTCTATTGCCTGAAAGAGTTAAGGTAAATGATGAGACACTTCCTATCTAAAAATACTCTCCTGGGCCCGTAGACAAGTTACTTTCGAAGATTGCTAACGCTCAAAAAATTTATAGGAATGACGTTTAATTTTTCGATTACAAACGTCATTCCCATACATTTTTTGAGCGTTAGCAATCTTCGAAAGTAACTTGTCTAGAGGCCCTGGTCCACATTGTTTCTTAACTGGAACCTTCAACAAAATCTACAAATGAATTTACTTTCAAATAGACCTATATTTCAGCCGCGACTGACAAACGTATGATATTCAACAAGCAAGCGTCTAGTAGGGCTGTCTCTTTCATATATCTGCCCTTTCACATTTATGTCTCATTCCAATCAAAGTAAATCTATTTATCCCTTAGATTGTCTGGCCGCATTTTAATGGCCGACGTTTTTGCGTCGATTGCCCCGCGATTCGAATGACGCTATGTGGCATTTTAAATGTTTGTTTGTTAATAGTTAAACTATGCAATGTTATCTTTTGTTTATTAAATAAAGATTCTGGTGTAGCGTTATGTTGCACTAAACTTTGAAATAGTGAAAAAAGTTCGTATTGTATTTATAAGCTCGTATCTTAAAAGTTACTTTAAAGATTTTCATTGTCATTCACATCACTTAAATAATCAAAAACACAAAAAAACTTAAAACTTCGATGCGACAGACGCACCGTTAGTAACGGTCACTTTGTAACTGATTTATTTTTCGTTTTTTCTATTGTCTGGTGTTATTTCTACGCATATCTTGTTACGACAGTTACAGAGAAGCGAAATAGATTATATACATGATGACTTAAAAAGAAAGAGATGCATATATTTTTGATTGCCCGACTTGAGAAAGAAATATCGTATCATGTCAAACGGTAGTTGACATGGGCAGGGTTGTTTGGAATAGACGAAAATATATTGAGTTTTGTAGTCACGAATTCTATCGCTGTGGCATAAAATGTCATCAATTACACGATCATGAAATTGTATCCTTAATATAACGAACCTCAAAATAACGAAGTATTTAAAAAATTCGTTAAATAGAAAAAATCTCGTTATATTAAGCCTGGTTAGGAATTGACTTTTGATATTAAAACTAATAACATCTTAAATAATAATAATAAATTATTAATTAAGGTAAAAGAAATTGTTATATTGGTTTTATATGCAAGATAGATAGATATGTTACGTAACATTGATAGAAACAAAGGTGGTCTTATTTCAGAAGCATTGGACAAACTTTCAGTATAAGAAACTGTCAACAAGAGAAATTTTTAAAACTTTGTTCACCAAAAATTATCGGGAACGGGATATTCTAAGCGTTCTAATGTTCAGTTGCAACAAAATATAACAAGGTTATGGGGTCTGCAATTTGTTAGAAAACGTATAAAAATACCTGCTGGTGTAGTTCTTCTTTGTCCTTTTGTATCCTTGCCTGTTTCTCAAGAAGATCCTTTAGTCTGTGTACTTCCAGTTTAAGGGCTTCTTCTCTAGTCTCTATCTTCTGTATTTGTAGAGTCAGTGCTTCTATTGATCTTTGCTGTTCCGATGCTAATCCTCTTAGTTGCTTCAATTCTGCTACGTGAGTAGGCGTTGGTGGTGCTGACTTGAGTTGATCTACTGTTTCTGACAACTGAAATAAAGAAGATGACATATTATGTAACGAATTCTTCTATTTCTTAAGCGAAATCTTCTTTTCTTATACTGAAATCAACAAAATGTTATTAAATAAAGTCATTTGATGCAAATAATGAGAGAGATGCATATTACGAAGACAAGTAAATCAAAAGTTTGTGTTGTTTACAGAAACCACAATCCAAATGCAACAGGTGATGCAAGCCATGGCCAATATATTGACCTTGGCTGCTTTTTCACAAGAAGCAGCAATCCGAAATTCAATATAAAAAAAAGGCGATGGAATAAAAATATCACTTTAAAAAGTAGATTTATCAAAAGCTTCTGATACTCATTACATAGAGAGAAATCTTTAAAAGCTTTTACGTGAGCTTTTTGCTGTAAAAGATTAAAAGATTGTATAAAAAAAAAGGGAGAGTGAGATAACAGTAGCAATTGAAAGAGATGAAAAATCAAATGATCTTACCTCTTTCTTTTCCTTCTCAGCATCTCTGGCTCTCTTCTCCAGCTCCCTCATTTTCCACTCGCAATCTGCCAGCATCCTCTCAGCTCTGGCTGCTGCTTGAGATCTGGCAGCCTCGTGAGCTGCTCTCCATTTCGCTGTACTTTCTTCAGCTGCTAGTAGAGTCTGCAAATCATGTTTTATTATGAAAAAGTAGATTATAATCTCTGATAGTGATGAATTCAAATTAAATAATCCTTTAATCACGTAGGCTTTTAAAGCATGTTAGTTAACATTAATCTACAGATTCTGTAATAACATGGGTGTTCCACAGGGTGCTATATCAGGACCTTTTTCATTCCTTATCTATATTGACATTACGGAAATTGCAGAGGATTGCTTTGCAAATGAATTTAAGTGATTGTTACATAACCCGACCTCTACTTCAGGAGATTAATATCTATGGGCCATTCTGTTACATGAAATGCTTTTACAAACCATTTGGATTGTACATCTACAACTCTTTCGAGCTTGTTATACATCGTTATCGGAATTTATATACTATTTATTTCATAACTAACGTTAGTTTTTGGTGTCATGTTCTAAGAAGAACCGACATCACCATCAGTTGGGTATCCTTTTGTTATCAACATCACTACATTGATATTTCAATATATAATCGTTTACTTCGCAATTTATTTACTTTCATGATTTTTATCGTCTCAGTAATCCTTTAGATTACAATATGATAACAAACTATAAGAGTTTCCGGGTTCGATTCTTGTGGTGGAAAATTTTAGCAAATTTTACTTTCTGATTTATCTTGGTCTGGAATGAAAAGCTTCGGTCGTCGGTAGTTAATTGCTAAATAATTACCTCTTTCGCCTTCTCTTCCTGTTGAAGCTTCTCTTGTTCCATTTTATCTTTATCCCTCTGTAGAGTCTGGACTCTGGATTCCAATTCATTTCTTCGAGAGATAGCATCTTCTAATTCTGTTCTTAGCTGTCTTATAGCCTCATCTAAAAAAAATATATATACATATATAAATTCCTTGTCCTTTTGCTTGACTGCAATGAAATCTGAAACTACTTAACGTTTTGTTATAAATTGAAGTGTATTCGTTTACCAAATGTTACTCACCAATTCGCCTTTGTACATCATCAGCCAAATCTGCAGAACATCTCCTCGCTGCTGCCACCTCCTCCTCTAATGATCTGCTTCTCTGCCTCACCAGCTCCGATTCCTTGTACGCTGCTGCCAAGTCGCATTTCAATTCTGTAACATAAACAGACACTTATAATCATAGTTATAATTCAATTAATTTATACAAAAACCATAACAAATTCTATACGTAAACATTCCTCGTGAATTGATCTATCTATTGGTGGAAACCAGATGAAAATCTGTTCAGTAGTTTTTGAGCACATCACGGACAAAGAGACAGATAGGGCGAGTTTGTTTTGTAACTACAAGACCTCAATAGCACATGGATTGTTTGCTTCGTTAACAGAGGCGCCTGGTTCGATGCCCGTTAAAATAAATTGTATTTTCTAATTTGTAAAGTACCGTTGAGAGGCTTCGGCCGTGGCTATTTACTTACCTTACCAAAAAAGACATGAATGCAGAAAATTTATGTTTTAGTTACGATACATAGAACACAGAGGTATATTACCTCTAAGAAGTAAACTAACATTTTAGACTGTATCATCACTTACCATCAAGTTAGATAACGGTTAAGAGCCAGCAATGAATTATACATGTTCTCCCACTTTTTTAGTGTGACGTAATTAATATTGTATATTCTCTCTCTCTCTCCTATTATCTTATTTCTATGACAGCCTCCTTAAATGCAGGGTTGTCTTAGAGATTTAACAATAAGATCACCTAATTATACACTAATTATAGATTATGCCAAGTTAGTGTTCAATAAAGTATACATCTATCTATCTATCTATCTATCTACCTATCCATATATTTATCTATATAGCGCAGGGTTGTCTGGAAAAGATCGATGTAGCAATAAGAGCGCTCAACTGCACAATCAATCATGTTTAAGTTATTGTATTTTTGTAATGTTCAATAAAATAAACATGTATATATCAACCTAACCATCTCTCCACCTATCTATCTATATATCCATTGATCTTTCTATCTATTTAGCGCAGGGTCGTCTGGAAAAGATCGATATAGCGATAAGAGCTCTCAACTGCAAATTCAATCTAGTTTAAGTTACTGTATTTTCGTGGTGTTCAATAAAGTATATATATCTATATATCTACTTATCCATCTATCTATCTTTTTATCGCTGGGTTGTCTGGATAAGATCGATATAGCAATAAGACAACCCAATTGTTTACTAAATCTAGTTTATGTTAATTTATTGTATTTTTCTTTTGGTTTTTTTTTGTGTGTTCTATAAAGTATATATCTACGTATCTATCTATCTGTTCTTTTATCTCTCTATCTTTTTATCGCTGGGTTGTCTGGATAAGATCGATATAGCAATAAGACAACTCAATTGTTTACTAAATCTAGTTTATGTTAATTTATTGTATTTTTCTTTTGGTTTTTTTTTGTGTGTTCTATAAAGTATATATCTACGTATCTATCTATCTGTTCTTTTATCTCTCTATCTTTTTATCGCTGGGTTGTCTGGATAAGATCGATATAGCAATAAGACAACTCAATTGTTTACTAAATCTAGTTTCTGTTAATTTATTGTATTTTTCTTTTGTCTTTTTCTTGTGATGTTCTGTAAAGTATATATCTACGTATCTATCTATCTGTTCTTCTATCTATCTATCTTTTTATCGCTGGGTTGTCTGGATAAGATCGATATAGCAATAAGATAGCCCAATTGCATACTAAATCTAGTTTCTGTTAATTTATTGTATTTTTCTTTTGTCTTTTTTTGTGGTGTTCTATAAAGTATATATCTACGTATCTATCTATCTTTTTATCGCTGGGTTGTCTGGAAAAGATCGATATAGCAATAAGACAACCCAATTGTTTACTAAATCTAGTTTCTGTTAATTTATTGTAATTTGCTTTTGTCTTCTTTTTTAGTGGTGTTCAATTAAATTTACATCTATCTGTCTACCTATTCATGTATCTATCTGTCCACCTATCTATTTATGGCAATGTTGGCTGGATACGACACATATAGCAATAAGACAGTCCAATTTAATAATAAACCTATTTTTTCTGCCTTTTTATGGTGTTCAATAAAGTATACATCTATCTCTCTACCTATCTATCTGTCTACTTATCTATTTATTTATAGCAGTGTTGTCTGGATAAGATCTCCCAAGTGCACACTAAACCTAGTTTATGTTATTATATATTTATTTTATCCTTTTTTGTAATTTTTATTAAAGTGTATATCTATCTTTCGCGTCTATCTATCTACTCCAGGGTCTATTTGCGACCCTGGAGTAGATAGATAGCGGCGGGTGTAATTACAGTGGGGGCGATCCGTCCACACCTGGAGAAGTGGTTGTCTAGGGGCCACGGATCTCTTTCTTACAGGCTGGTGCAGGTGCTGACTGGGCATGGTTGTTTCGGCAAGTACCTGCATCAGATTGTTCGCCGAGAGGAAACGCCCGCCTGCCATGAGTGTGATGCACCTATTGATTCGGTGCAACATACTCTAATAGAGTGCCCGGCATGGGGACCCCAGCGGCATCTTTTGACGTCGTTGGTCGGAGGAGACCTTTCGTTGGAGGGTCTAGTTGGCGCAATGCTCATTAGCGAAAGGGAGTGGAAGGCAGTGGCCTCCTTCTGCGAATCTGTTATTTCGCTGAAGGAGGCACATGAGAGGCAGAGGGAGGATTCTATAGACGCTCCTCTTCTCCGGCGCAGGAGGTTGGGAGGTAGGAGGCGTAGATTTGCGCTGCTCCTACCCCCTTCCTAAATTTCCAGCAGGAGTAGTATCCCGGAGTACCAGGGTAGATTGCGTCAACCGATCCTCTGGTGCTCCACTAAAGGATGGGGCGGGTATCGCTGGGTTTTAGTGGTGTATTCTGGCTTACTGCCAGCGAGTCCCACACTCCTGTTCAGATTTTGTCTGAACGGGGTGCGTAAAGGCATTTCCCAGCGTGAAAAAAANNNNTTTTTTTTTATTATATAAATAGACTGATGTCTCATCCTGTTGTCTCTTACTAAGAACAAAGACGTAAGTCAAAGATATTTATAAAGCCCTGAGTAATTCGTCGTTGTAAATCATTGACATCGACTTGCGGATAACAAAGGAGATATTTTCAGTACTAAAAGAAAGTATTCAGACAATATATACAAGGTTATTCATTCAGTTGAAGTAATCGCGTTAGGAGATGATAGGGAGACTACTTGCGATAAGTTAAACCCCCATATTCATTACGAGTAATAATGCGAGACGAGGAACGATATTATCTACACTAATATTATAAAGAGGAAAGATTTGTATTTTTGTATGTAACGAATATACTCAAAAAGTACTGGACCGATTATAATAATTATTTTGTCATTAGAAAGCTACATTATCACTGAGTAACATAGCCCATATTTAGTACTGGAATAGAAATCTTTAGAAATTCCTATTAAACTGTCTTTCATCGCATACGCTGTGAAGAGTACTAATGATAGGACAAAAAATGTTCGACAATATTATAGAATATATCAATATCTACAAAAAACTTCGCGAGACCATATGTCTAACTATTGTAGTTACGTCACTATACCTACTTTTTTACTATCTAAATCAGACCGTGTTATCCATAACATTTATAAATTTTTATGCAAATAAATAATTCAATATTCAAGACTGTCTCAATACCTGATGATTGCTTTTTGAATTATTGAAATCGGATATTCCATTCAAAAGATATAATGAAATTAAAATAACAATGCATGCCGGCGGCGGCCGCCACGCAGCGCATCGAGTAACTAACTCGATGAGACAGGGGCAGTGCTTCACTTAAAAAGTTCTTTTCAGAGCTACTTCGTTTTAGTAGTAGGAATCACACTTTTTTATAATATTCGTCAATTCATGGTCGTTTTAATTATCATGCTTATAACTTCAATATCTGTACCTATTCATGTCTACCCGTGCGAAGCCGGGACGGGCCGCTAGTTAAAAATATTTTTATTTCTACACCGTCTGGAAACAGCTTGGAGATGGACCTCAAAATCAATAAAGCTACAACCAAAATCATGACCGTGGATAGATCCGATCCATCACACGATGCATATGCTGACCGGATACGACATGGGTGATAAATTTATACACCTGGGTTCAGCAATATCGAACAGGGGTGGGTCGGACCTTGAAATCAGACGAAGACTTGGAAGAACCGGAACATATTAAAAAGGACAAAAATATATATTGTCAGGACTCTGGTCTTCTCGCTTTTTCTATATGGCTCAGACGAAAGCGCCCAAAAGAAGTACCTCCCTGTTTTTGCAACATTTCATTGCTACTCTTCCTCTATTGGTCGTGAATATTGAGTCAACCTTAAAAGATAGACATATACAGTCTTTGACTTTTTTGTAGATCTTTTCAAGAGGAATAATCCCGTCATACATGATTGTCGCGTAACTTTAACCGTTTCCGCTGCGCACGCAACGGAAGCTCTCACAAAGAATTAACCAGTTTTTGCAACTTTTTTCAATGCTACTCCGTTTCTATTCATCATGACGCAATGATATATAGCTTATAGCCTTCCTCGATAAATGGTCTATCTAAAACTGAAAGAATTTTTCAATTCGTATAAGTAGTACCTGAGATAAACGCGTTCAACCAAACTCTTCAGCTTTACAATATCAATATATGAGAATACAACGCATTTCATTATCTCTAATTATAGTACGATTTGAAGAAGAGATTGGACAGCTTGGACTCTCACAGCGACTGATAGACGACTGGTAGACGCTTTTGAAATGTGCCTGCCTGCCCTGGACTGCACACAGGACGAAAGTTTCCATCTTGGAGGAGCTAAAGGTAACTCAAAGGCTTTCCGCGATACGTCTAAAGCGCATACTACAGTTCTTTGGACATATCGCGCGAAGGCCGAGAGATAACCAAGAGAAACTCATGTTGACCGGAAAGATGGAAGGCAAAAGACTGAAGTCCGAAGCGATGGTCCGATCAGGTAGCGGAACAGCCGGATATCAAAGTCAGTCAGGCCATCGTCGGGAGCATCACAATGCTCAGCAGTGAGCGATGATCAGAGGAGGAGGACGGTTTATTCTGTACCTTTTGGTTATTCCCTTCTATATTTTGTCTGCTGAGATGTATAAAGAGAAACTTACGCTCTCTTCTATCTTCTTTCAACAAGAGATGTATAAAAGGGGACTTACGCTGTATCTTGTATCTGCTGGTCCTTCTTCTCTATCTCCTTTCAACAAGAGACGTATAAAAGGGGACTTACGCTATATCCTTTATCTGTTGGTCATTCTCTTCTATCTCCTTTCAACGAAAGATGTATAAAGAGAGACTTACACTCTATCTATTAGTTCTTCTCTTCTATCTTCTTTCAACAAGAGATGTATAAAAGGGGGACTTACGCTTTATCCTGTATCTATTGGTCATTCTCTTCTGTCACCTTTCTACAAGAGATGTATAAAGAAAGACTTACGCTCTATCTATTGGTTCTTCTCTTTTATCTCTTTTCTATAAGAGATGTATAAAAAAAGACTTACGTTCTATCTGTTAGTCTCTTTCCTTTATCTAATTACTGGAAAAGATGTATAAAGGGTGACTTACGCTCTATCTGTTGGTCTTTCTCTTCTATCTCCTTTCTGCAAGAGATGATGAGCTCTCTTGCACTCTCTGCTTCGCTGCATCTCGTCTCCGCGAGGTCAGTGAGTGCTGCCACTTGAGACTGGAATCTACCCTCCTGGTTGACCAGGTCCTTCCTGGAAGAGTATAAACAATGATATTTATTAATTATTTACAGTGAATTGGAACTTGTGTTTAATATTGGTTAATCTAATGTTATTATTTGTTTTCACACAAAAACTACTGGATCGATTTCAATAATTTTTACACCATTAAAAAGCTGCATTTTCACTGAGCGACGTAAGCTATGTCAGTTTCTAAAAAAAAATAGGGATCCCTAATAAAAATGCATCAATGTAACCCAAGGTGTGAAAAAATTGGTCACGTAAAATCTATCATCGCCTGCACTGCGGAAACTATTGATGCTGGAACAAAAAAATGTTCTACAATATTATAGAGCGTATAATTATCTACAAAAAAGTCTGCGATACCATTTGTCCAACTACTGTAGTTAGGCCACTATAACTACTTTTGTACATTTTAAAATTGGTGACAATAATCAAACCGTATTATTAACACCTCTGTATAAATTATTATCCTATTATTATATATTTTATTAAAGACCGTTTCAATACCTTTAAAATACTTTTAAAACTATTAAAATCGGATATTCTATTCAAAAGATATAACGAATTTAAAAATCTCAATCTAAAGAAAAGAACGTATCCCGAGTCGAACAACAAATTAAGATCAGCATATAAAAGGTTATAATGAGCCAACCTTAAAAGATAGACATATGGTATTGTATACTTTTTTTTAGAACATTTACAGAGGAACAATTCTGTCATACATTATTTTTGCGAAACTGTAACCGTTTACGTAGCGCACGCAACAGAAGCTCTCAAAAGGAACACACCCCGATTTTGAAACATTCTTTATTGGTGCACCGCTTCTATTGGTGTCAGCGTGATGATGTATAGCATATAACCTTCCTCGATAAATGGACTATCTAACACTTAAGTAATTTTTGAAATCGGATTAATAATTTTTGAGATAAGCGCAATCAAACAAACTTCGTCTTTATAAAATTAGTATAAATTTTGGCCTTATTAAAAAGTTGTCTAAGACTGTATCATCACTTATTATCAAGTGATATCACAGTCTAACGCCTAGCCTTTCAGAACTTAAAATAAAAAGATTAGTTTTCAAGAAACTAAAGAAGATATGAGTGGGTTTATTTCGTAATATATATAGATTTGAATAGTATTTGGGTCAGTGTATCGCGGTTGAGTTGCGATGTTAATATTAGATATTATATTACTATACTACACATCTGATGGTAAGTGATGATACAGTCTAAGATAGATTAACGTATCTCATCTTTTCTTAAAATCGTACTATAATTAGAGAGAATAAAATGCGTTGTATATATTGATATTGTAAAGTTGAAGAGTATGTTTGAACGCGTTTATCTCCGGAACTACTAGTACTAATTGAAAAATTCTTTCAGTTTTAGATAGCCCATTTATCGAAGAAGGCTATAAGCTATATATCATTGTGTCATGATGAATAGAAACGGATTAGCATTGAAAAAAGTTGCAAAAACTGATAAATTCCTTGTGAGTGCTTCCGTTGCGTGCGCAGCGGAAACGGTTAAAGTTACGCGACAATCATGTATGATGGGATTATTCCTCTTGAAAAGATCTACAAAAAAGTCAAAGCCAGTGTATGTCTATCTTTTAAGATTGACTCAATATTACCGACCAATAGCAGAAGAGTAGCAATGAAATGTTGCAAAAACAGAGATGTACTTCTTTTGAGTGCCTTCGTTGCATGCGCTACGTAAACGGTTACAGTTACGCGAAA
This sequence comes from Elymnias hypermnestra, assembly GCA_015832385.1. Taxonomy (NCBI): domain Eukaryota; kingdom Metazoa; phylum Arthropoda; class Insecta; order Lepidoptera; family Nymphalidae; genus Elymnias; species Elymnias hypermnestra. The sequence goes on along the minus strand of JACTOM010000055.1, from coordinate 535,880 downwards.
ATTATGTATCACGGAATTGTTTATCTAAAATAGATCTACAAAAAAGTCGAAGACAGTATATATCTATCTTTTAAGGTTGACTCAATATTCACGACCAA